>JAQFYZ010001701.1:0-21411 GCA_034695085.1 Cylindroiulus punctatus
TAGAGACTGTGATAAACTGTGAGAAATAAACGGCCGTTTGCAACCTTCTACCTTGCCTCGGTTACTCGACCGTTACAACAACTTAAATTTGCGATTAAAGTTAGGTTCAACTGTTATATACATGGAAGTCTACATGGTATACTATATAGTCTCCTTATATGGGTACGCAATCAAAATCATTCATGTTGACACATCTCTGGAGTTTGGGGTGGAACCGGTCTGGAAGATTGCAAGTCTTGTGCTCCGTCTTGTGATTCGTACACTCCCAATATTGATTACAACTGGACTGATCCGGATATCTTCCGTCTTTTTTGCCGTCACAAAACGCTCCCAACTGTATGACGATTAAAACAATATCATTTTCTGAAAATAGGGCTGTTGCGCTTTAGGTTTTACAGTTAAGTCTGAAATGGTTAACATCTCCATAATTGTCTCCATTTGCAATATCGATTCGTATGCCAGAAGCAGGGACATGTCAAAGTATGGAAATTGCACTACAACTAATTCCATTTAATGTGCATCGTTTTATAAGCCATGTGTCAAGATATCTTTGTTGGACACGAGTGGGACATTGGTAGTCTTATGACATCTTATGTCTTGTGTCATTACATTCGATGCACGTTAACTATCTACTGTATTTCATTGCATATTCCTGGAAATAATTTCTAAACTCATTGAAAGTGTGTAATTTGCAATATCGATTTGTAAGCCAGAAACAGGGACATGTCAGAGTATGGAAATTGCACTAGAACTAATTCCATTTAATGTGCATCGTTTTATAGGCCATGTGTCAAGATATCTTTGTTGGACACGAATGGGACATTGGTAGTCTTATCATGACATCTTATGTCTTGCGAAATTGCATTTAATGCACGTTGTACTATCTACTACATGTATATCTCATTGCATATTCCTGCAAATTATTTCTAAACTCATTGAAAATGTGTAATTTGCACTTAAATACAATGGTGAATAGTGTTTCGAACACATGAAAACAATTAGTCCCTCGAATTACATGTACTTAGAAATACTGTGTATATATGAACTTTTACTTATCGATGCACCAACAAGCATGCAGACGAGAAGAGATTTAATGAGGACCTTCATGGCGAATTAATACGTCAAAGAAATTTCTTCAAATATGAAAATATAGCTAAAGTAGCAGGTTTTTTTTTTTTTTTGCTGAACAACAAGAACAGTTTTTTTTAATGCATCAGCAACTTACTGCAAGTATGTGTTGCCTTCGTGGAAATCAGAGCAGTTGTTCTTAAAGGCAGTGTTGACCATTTATTTATACTAGAACCAAGTTTAAGGAAGTAATGGAGCTCTTGAAAATGCACCAATGACATTCGGTTAATCTTTTTCCTGTTTGGACCTCTACCTAATACTGCAGAAGGGTAAGGTGTTTACTAAGAAATTGACATAGGTTTCATTAAGGTTAGGGTTTCCCAAGGTGCTCATGGCCGTTTTTTTCCAGGAAATTGCATGTGCCCCAGGTGCCATGGGGAATGGGTACCTGCAAGGTGGCGATAAAGTCGTTCACCCCACGGGTTTACAAGAGCAAAACATGACCTTACTTTCTCAAGAGCAGGCCCAGTGGCGCCTGCCCCCAATTTGAGAAAATATATAAGATGGAAGCTGGAAGATATTGCTTGTTAAGTGGTGATTCATATGGGAAATGCAGTGGTGAAATTAGGCAAACATCTGTACAAACTACTGTAATTTTAATATTAATGTGGTTACGTGGTCGTTTGGAATAAATAAATTATGGGCATTAACAGTGGTTCCTGCACAGCATGCTTCTTAAGGGAATCTTCTTAAGCTTCTTAAGCAAAAACATGTATGTTGTCTGCATTGTGGTCGCTGCTTATTGCCCTCCATTAAGTAATGAATCCAAGATAATGTGACGACTTCTGAATGGAAAACTTGAACATATTTCTGGGCAATAATATTTAAGGGTGCCGCAATTTTCACCTCTAGTTAAGAAAAGATTAGGCTGATCTTCTGCCTAACTACCCATTACCATGTTTTCATTGCCGCGTTAAAAAGTCGTTAAGGGCATTACAAATAACCTGCTCAAGTAGTTTTGTGAAAACCGAAAGGTGATAGTTTTATTTGTCAGTTACCAGACCAGGATGTTGGAACAAGCAAATGACGTGCATGGATTCCATGTACGTGCTTGTATAAGTGACCATAAATTGGCCTAAAACGGACTTCCCATATGAAAAAGTTTCTGCAGAAAATTATGCCCAGAAAATTTTCTGCAGAAAAAGCATTAATTTCTGCAGAATTATTTCGGGTTCATTTTTTTCTGCAGAATTCTGCATGACTTTTTCACATGGGTTATATGGTCAGATATGAATGCCCATGTACAATATGTCCACAGATTTACTGATATTGCCATACATATCTCTATATGTGACTACTGTACAAGGATGTCATTGGCAAATATAAGCTTGTATACAAGCCAAGATTTAGATATGTGAGATGTTATGATAACAAAAAGAGTTTGGTGGGTGGAACGCCGTATTCCAAATTAAAATTCACGATAGTATTTTTAAATGAATATAAACCATGTCCCGCCTGTAAATAGTGAATATTTTATCAGTGCAATTTTTAAGTACAACTGCAGTGTTTTCTCATGAACTTTCAAAACGAAAATCGATGTGTGTGGCATCATCAAACTCTATTTCTCCTCAAACTTTAATGATTTCGCATTGCACACTAGTTTAATTTTGTTATGCTCAATGCTCTTGTTTACACGTCACTATGAACTCGAGCTGTAGGCATTATTTAAACCGCTATCTACGTGGCTGATCGAATCCTTTCCCTGCGAGTAGTTGAAGTGTACTTGAAATTTTATTGAAATTAACTTTTTTTCTTCGATAGCATACTTAATGTAGATTGAATTGATGAGGTAAAAGACCGTATGTCGAACCCTCCACTTAATCTACTTAGGCTTGTTTTTACCAATTACTGCATTAACGAACATCGCAATGATCTAATTATGGATTGGTGTTTTCTCAGCCAGGCGTGCTACATAATGCTGAAGAAAGTTGATAGGCGAGATCTCGTTTAATGTCTAATTTGAAAACGATTGCCATAATTGCAAAAATGTTTTCTTTTTTTACTGCTACTACCTATAGTGATTTTTTTGCCAGTTCCAACATGTTGGAAAATGTGAGGAAATGTGGGGAAATATTGGTAACGTGATTGAAGATTTCAACAAACAATGTTGGGAAGGAACATGATGGTTCTGTAGGCTTAAAATTACTAAAAATAAATGTTTCCCTAAAAGCTTTATTGCAAATCAAGAACCTTTAAAACGCATTTTCATTTTGAACATTGGTACATTTTCAATGTTGTGTAGTTTTAATGATGGTGATGTGGGTTAAATTGAATTTCTTGAAGCTAACTTTTGGAAGAGAGTATGCATGTACATGTATGGATATGTATGGAATTACACACATATAAACAGTACATGTTATTTACATGTATGGATATGCATTCACGAATAGGTTTATTTGTGGAAAATGTTCTGGTCTAATGCAGTCGTTTCGTTTGTACTTGCACGTTTGTGTGGTGAAGTTTATTTTTGGATTGACAGAGTCCGATTTGAAGATTTCGAAACTTTCCAGAATTTTGTCACTTTTATGATACCATCTTTTGATGACGGATTCGTGAACTGCGATCGTGTCTAGCCCGGGCTTTACGGGGTTAAGAACCATTTTTATCGTCCAACTTTTTGTGAAATCTCCGATTGTCACGCTACATGGGATATCCATTCTTTCGCTTTCTCCTTGGCCATGACGCGTTTTCCTGCCAGTCAGTGCAATAAAAACGCATGACAAGACATCATCTCGAGCCCGTGCAGAGCTTGCTCATGTGGAGAGTTTTTTATGTTGGTTTAACATCGAGGCGAAAGACCTGGCTGCTATTTTGAACTTACAATTTTCAAAGCTTTTGAAATTGCGCTCCAACTAAAGCTGGAGGAATCTTTTGCGAATGTTGAATGCAAGGAACGTAAAACGTGATTAAAATCGAGTTATACAAGTGTCAGTCATCAAAATTATAATCATTCCTGTATATGGATGGAGACGTACGCTATTAACTAAAGCCTCAGCCTATAAGGGATCAGTTTCCAAAAATCCATAAGGACAGTTTTGGTCCTAACCTTATGACCTACAAACCCACATGCAAAAGAAATGTATTTCAAATGCATTTTGAAATGCATTGCAAATTGTAAAATGTATTGCAAATGTATTTTTCAGAGAAAGCTCCATGATAAATGTATTTTAGAATGCATTTACAATCCATTATGTATTACCTTTATGTCTCAATCATACATGTATTTTGAAATGCATCTCAAAATGCATTTCTTTTCAATATGGGAAAGGAAAAAGTTAAACTCTGATGTGCATACATGTATGTTGCATATGCCTCTTTTCAGAATTGGATCCGATTTCTGTTTCTGTAACGAGAATCTCTTCTTTGATTCATAAATGGGTCAGTTAATTCTGAAATGAGAGAATGTTTGCTCTCATTCATGTTTCATTAATTTGTAATACTCAAATTAAATTTACGAAATTTCTCAGTGGCATCTTTATGTAGCATCGCATATTTTCTTGTGTCATATGCTACCCCTTCATTCACCTAAGCTTAAGTCCTTTTTAACTTCCATTTGCCAGAGGCTCATTGAATCTTTGGTTCCAATCGATGAAATTCCGGTTGGATCCTGCTTTCACAAACACTCCAGGGTTAGGAGTTAACGCATTCGACACATGCAAATTTCGTCATTTGACTTTTTTATGTCGTCTTTGCGTAATCCCTCTTTGACACCACGTCTCTGCTACAGGCTTGTGCAAACGCTGTCAAATAATAACATCAGCGATGGTGAGGGAGGTTCCCTCGCATTGTCCTGCTTGAACCATCCAGCCCTCAGCTGAAAACCAATATTGACTTCGTTTGGGACTGAGGATTTCACTTCTGGTACATTGGAAATGTCGGCTTGTGCAAAGGATGTGGGCCCTGGCACGTAGCGTTGTTCAAACTCTTGCGTGTTTGTGTTTCGAGCTTCTTCTCATTTCGTATTCACAGCATGCAAACAATGGGTTTGTTTGAAGGAGTGGTGTAAAACCATGTGGAGTGATGTATTTGCTTGATTCTGCTCCAGAAAATTGAATGTCTTGACATCGACTCCATGGGCTTGAAAGGATTGCCAGTCGAGATAGGTGTAGTGGATGGCGTGTTTTTTTGCACGTTTTCATACTACTTTATTTTCGAAAAAAAAGGAAACTGGCTTAGATTAATTGTAACTGGAAAATCGGTCCACATCGCGCAATGTCAGTATTTTAGGAAATGCTTGATATCGGTTAATGGCTTGCAGCACAATATGCTAATATGCTCTAAGGCAAGTCATGGAATAAAGTGGAATGGCCGTACCTCGGATTATGCCCTTACTTCGTCATAGACATTATGAGAATGTGAGCTCCTAATGGCTCGCAGGATGGCAGTGATTGCCTAATGGATGGGCAGCTAAATAAATTACGTTTTAGGTAAGGTTGCAATAGCTTAGATTTGGCTTAGGAACAAAACACATTGAAATGGTAAATATGCTAAACAACAAAGGAAATGTTGTGACAACTGGCACTGGAAGGGTCGAAAAAACAATGCAAATGGCAGTGAGATGTTTTCTATATATTTATTTATTTAGATACTCGGTCCTTGTGTGTAGTCGCGTACAAGATTTATTTCGCACCAAATCCACAATTTCAGACACCCCCTCCCTAAGTGATGACATACTCATTTACTACATTAGATCATTGACCACAATTTAATCATTGACACATTTCATACAAAATTGGCAACCTTTTTAAGCATGTTTGTATTGATTGTTTGTTATAAACTTAATGGCAACATGCTTATCAGTATGAAAGAAAATAACTCATCATAATTTGCCCAACACCCCCTACCCTCCAAGATGATGGCAGAATACTTGAACGCCCCATTACCACTGCTGTAAGTATATACACTGTACAGTGAAATTCAGTTAAGGCAATACTCGATTTCCATAAGCTAGGTCAGGGAACTTCCAAGAAACCTACGCTCTCCAACAATGAATTTAATGTACAGAATGGGAAAAATGAAAAGAGGTTTATATCTGTAGCCCAGTTTTTGGAAACTAAGTCTTGATTTATTGACCCTTTTTCTGATATACAGTATACGATTTTGCTGTGTAGTTGCCGTATAGGTGCTGTACTTTTAGCTTCGTGTAGAAACTTTCATTGAAATAAATCAGAATGCATTTCCATTCAAAGCTGGAGCTATCTGCGACTCTTCTAATTTATTCTGATCGAGATTTATTTATGATAGCTGCGTTGGGAAAGTGCATTTCGTTGTAAGAGGCTTGTTTATAATAGGAGAATTTTAAACATTTATTGAGTGACTCTGATATTTTGCGGCGGATTTCCTAGAGAAAATGGATACGAAGTAGTTCATCAGTTTTATATTCGTCACATTTATGTACCATATCGTCTACATCCAGGATATTATCAAAACTTCTATTATTAACTTGGGAAAGTTTTTCTCAAAAAGACCTCTCACTATTTATTAAGTTAGCAAACAACCCAAAAATATTTAAAAATACTTGCAATTTTAAAGTAAGTTTCACTGTTATTCGGCACATGCATTTAAGTTTGCATTGTACCGGGTTATCATAAAGTCCAGTATACAGGGTTAGCAAAGCATACATGTATATATGATTATCATAAAGTTGCAGAAACTTAACGTTAAAAACTGCTAGTTACAAGGAACAAATTTTGGGAAAAGGCAGATATCCTAGTTTATTTCATATGCTGTCTTTGGTTCACAAGCACGGGTGGAAAAATGTAATAGAGCCATGTATGGGATTATATATTATGTCATATATGCTCATGTATGTGCCATGTATATGGCCATATATGGGATCTTGAATGCCATGTATGGTTACATATAAGACCATATATGGGGTTTTGAAAGCCATATAAGTGTATGTAAGGCCGTGTATAAGACCATAAATGGGGTCTTGAATGCCATAGATGACCATTTTTGAGTCATATATGGCCATGAAAAAAATTTATACATATTTTGAAGAGATTGCAAATTTTGCATCGATGTACTGTATAGTAAGAACAATGTCATATGATGGTAAAATATCAAGATGTGCATTTCAATCAAATGTAATGAATGTATTGCAGGGGCTCTTTGACTCTGAACTGTTTTGAAAAAAAAACAATTTGTTTAATGATGGTAGCACTTCTGATCACCCTGTATGTCATGCTACACAATATGGCTATCAACATGCTATTCTCGATTGGGTAAAAATGTTATTTTTTTTTTATTTTTTTTTTGCAAGTGAAAAAGATATCACTGGTCCATAATCAAAATCGCGTTTTGTCCCATGTACTGGGTGGGTTTTCATATCGCATTTATCTTTATTTGGAGATGGGCGACATCGTGGTTTGTCAGATCGTTTTAAAATCATACTCCTTCTTCCATTTAGCACTTATGGGTTCTAGTGGCGTCATGGCATCGAAGATAATGTGATAAAAACCTGAGCCTGGTTCCCCCAACATGTCGCACATCTTTCTTTTCTATTTTGATGCTGGAGCGAGGCATTTGTTACATTCTCAGGGATCGTTAGCATTTAATATAAATTGAATGAGGAGCGTCTGCTGATGTGAGAGTAATTCTCGTCTCTGAACAGCGTAAAATCAAAATAAGCCATCAATTTTCCTCCCCCGCTTTAACCTGAAGATTGTTTTCAATCTGGACGTGACAGATCACTTAAGAGCATTTTTTTTTTTTTTTTGAAAAATTGTTGAATTTGCTGTCGTGGCCGAAATACCAAACTCGGTTTGCAGTCGAGGATAATGGATACTGATGTTGGCAGAACAATGCGGTTTGTCACACCGTTTTCAATGGCAACTTTGTCAACAGCTTGCTTTTCTTGTATGTCATCTTTCCTATCCTATTATTTCCGGTCCATGCAGTTGGAAATGGTAACACTGCAAATTCTGGGGGTTAGTGGAATGGTGACAGGGTTGAGGGAAGGAAATGCATTTGCTCAAATGAAATAGCAAAAATGATGTTGTTAATTAGTTGTTAATTGTTGTCTATTTTTATTTTCCAGCTTCCAGAATACGATACGAGATCACGAGGGGTAACATAGGGGGCGCCTTCGCTGTCAAAAATGAAACTGGGGCCATTTACGTAGCTGGGCCTTTAGATTATGAACTTAGGAAGAGGGTAAGTGGATTATCTTCTTTTTTACTACCTAAAAAATTATGCTAATTTTGTTAGTGTAATTTATTTTTAAACTGGTGAAATATTATGGAGGGCAAAAGATGTAAGAATCTCCATGCATGAATGTATATATACTGTACATGTAAGCGTTTGATGATGATTGCAATAGAATTTGCAAACTAATTTCAGAAACATTTTACATCAAACAAGTGTTCATGATTTCGATTTGAATTCCGGGAAATAATTTTGGTTAATTTTAATTAACTAATTAATGATGGATTCCTGAGAGTTTAGAAAAAATTGCGATTTTTAATTAAATCTGCAGATAAAGCTAATTACCTTTCTTTATAAGTCAGAACATGGAAGCGTTTTTGGCACTGCGTCTTATAGGTTTTAAGGTGTGAGTCTGAAAACTTGGCCTGTCTTATGAGCAAACTTAGTCCTCTTTGCCTATGGCTAATTGCATTCTCCTCTTATAGCTGAATTACCATGGAGACTGTTGAACCGAAAATGAAGATTTACTCTTTTTACTAATGGATATTATTTGCAGGTTTATTTTTTTCCACAGATATTCCCCTGAAGATTAGATTCCCAAAGATATGTACCCCAAATTTGCTAAATTTATTCGATTATTGAGAAAACCGTGAGGTAACCGACCTCGATCTGATGATTTCCAAAGTATTCAGAAGCATGCGCAGTGTTTACCTGACATACGAAATCACTCCTAAATTTTTATCTTCACTTATGGAATCCATTGAAAGGAGTCTTTCTGTATTCGCACCATGAATGGTGCACGCTTTGATAAAGTTAAATTGAATTTGATAATAGTGCGCCCTTGCGTCGTTAATAATTTGGTTTGCAAATGTCCACATTATGTTTCCTTAATGGTAATTGCATCAATTGGAAAAGTTCTCTGCCTCCTCCAATGTGCTTTTTTTGTTTCGCTGAGTGGCATGCAGTACTTTCAATTTGAACTCGACATTAGCATAAACAACTCCTTATGGTAATATTTTGTCGCTGTGTATAGCTGGGAAACCATATTTTACTTCTTATGGCGATAAGTGTAAAGCGATTTCGTGTTTGGTGCCGTTTTTCTACCAAAAAGCAGATAACAATTGACCTGATTTTTACAGTCGTGCATTTCGCCATTACTAAATGTATGTCTTTTTGTGTCAGTGTCTACCAAGGCATCTTGAACTTATTCATTGTGGCGAGTTGTTGATCTTAGCTAATGTTGCGATTGTTTTTCTCATAGTTTTGAGGATTTAATTACACAGTTATGGCAATACAATTAATGTAGACCAGAAATACAGGGTTATATACCGTTATTACAAAATTAATTTTAAAAAACTGTTTGTTTTGGAAATTTTAATTTTTTTAATTTCACATACTTGTTCACAGGGCGCTAGCAGGTGGCGCTGTTATTTAGGGACATTTCGAACATTTGAGGCAGTTGGTGTTATTGAGGCAGTTGGTGTTAATGAGGCAGTTGGTGTTATTGAGGCAGTTGGTGTTATTGAGGCAGTTGGTGTTATTGAGGCAGTTGATGTTATTCAGGCAGTTGGTGAATTTGAGGCAGTTGGTGCATTTGAGGCAGTTGGTGCATTTGAGGCAGTTGGTGCATTTGAGGCAGTTTGTGCATTTGAAGCAGTTTGTGCATTTGAAGCAATGTGTGCATTTGGGGCAATTGGTGCATTTCAGGCAGTTGGTGCATTTGAAGCAATGTGTGCATTTGGGGCAATTGGTGCAGTTGGTGCATTTACGGCAGTTGGTGCATTTATGGCAATTGGCGCAGTTTGTGCATTTATGGCAATTGGTGCATTAGAGGCAATTAGTCAATTCATCGATCTCATCGATCACACCATTTTATCACTGTGCTTCACCCTGTAAGATCTCTTAGTGAGTGGCCTGACATGTCAGCACCCACGTTGTTTTATGTGCTGACAAATACTGCCCGATGTTCCCAAGGGCAATTTCTTCTCTATATCAACTCAGTGTCATTATCCAACCGGAACACGCGGTTAATTGACGTCGAAACAGGACCCGTAATGGTCAGATGTAGTAGACAACAGTGCCAGTTTCCTTTGTTGTTATGGGTGTTATGCCAGCGATAAACAGTTGTTTGTGCGCCATCAGGCCTCTTATGACTCCATTACATATAAGTTATTTGCATTACCTTGCATTGCCCAGTCACGTGCAGCAGCCATGGCCTTCCTCTCACGAGGTTTTTCAGAGTGGACATCCACAACGAACAGCGGTCATTGGCAATTGCCCAAGGGGCGTGATTATTCTTATTGGATAATGAAATCTCGGTGCAGGAAGTCCACGTTTATGATGATTGGAATGTTGTCGAGTTCGCCATTGGGCAGCGATATGACTTTGGCCGTTGAAGGTCCATGATTCTTGTTAGCAGACTGGTATCTTCTAATCGTTTCCCACCACATGACCCCATGGGACAAGTTTAATGATAAGAGTTTCCCGTAATAAAAAATCACATCCATGACTATTTGATGATGATTGACAGGAACTCAGTGGCTTTATGTGCACGTACCAACTGACCTCTAGCTACAATGAGAAGTGGAAGACCAGTTCCATTGGTTCTGTTGGTGTTGGTTCTGTTGGTTCCATGTGAAGGTGTCCCTTCACAAGCAATCTGAAACTTGCATCGCATCCAATGCAAGTTTCAGATTGCTTGTGAAGGGACACCTTCACATATTCGTATATCTTTTGGTGGGTGCATGACTCGAGTTCGTCTTATTCAGGAATACTACCAGATGTTTGTCCAGTGTTTATTTTGCACCACTTTAAATGAAAACGTCCTGATTTAACATCTTTAATTCAATTTAGTTCTTCTCACTGCCCTGCTGTGAGTATTAGTATACATTGTTGTAGGAAGGTGAAATCCTTGCACCGAATTCAGATTTCGACATCTTCTGGGTCATTAATGCACTTCCAAAATACTGTTTGCTCTTACGATTTTAGAATTTCAAGTTTGTGGCAGCGAGCTTCGACCTAATACTGTTTTCTTATAACAGTTTGGGAACCAAAAATGTAGTATTTATATTTTCACATTTTCCAAAAACTGCTTTTTAGTGAATATACATTTCGTCATTTTTGATCCAGTTGTGATAAAATTGTGCTCGATTCATATATCTTCGATCAATGATGATGTCACTGTTGTAAGTTGGGCTTGGTGGCGCAATTCTTAGACGTTCCCTATTTATCCGAATGGGCCAAGAGTTCCCTAGGTGGATTCAAAATAAAAGTTGTACCACATCAGCGACTTCGCTGAAGGATGCCATCTCCACCAACTCAAATTCATGCTTTTCGAAAAGTTCCTTGTTTATGGTATTTGATTCGCAACCTACTCCTGTTCCTTTGTTGGCAGCACTGGCACGGCCATTACGATGGTGGACATTTCTAGCTGCTCCAGTGGTTCCAACAGCTCGGCACCTTGGTTACTATCTCCGGCTCAAGAGCAAGAGGCTGTGCTCACCGCCCCAGTGCATTTGTCACGTAGGGCTTATCAGCATCAGAGAAGGCCTTAACGCTATCGGGTTAGGGCAGGCGTGGTGGTCGCGCTGGGAATCGGGGAGATAAAGACAGGAACTGTTCCGCTGGCCTTCACTGGCTGGCAACAGGAAGAGATAAAAGAGATGCTCAGGTTCTCTGCCTTTCCTCCAGCATTGGCTGCGGAACACTCTTGAGCTGACCTCGTCATGGTCGACAGGCTGCAACATCAATCTTGCTCTGAGGGGCTGAAAGGGCCACCAGCATGGGCACGTCAATGAGATGCAGAATGGAGTGATAAACTGTCGCTGCTGTTGGGAAGGCATGCACATTCCAGACATCATCTCCAGTTGCTCAGACCGAGACTGACAGGCCCAGTGGCACGACTTGGTCATAAATTATTTTCCAGAATGGCCCTCCTGATTCCTCTCGATTGGCTTCGTACGCCGGATTTGCATGTTGAGCCCTTGCGCGGCCATAACGAAGTCTCATTTTCTGCAGTAATCCCAGAGGTCGTCGTGCCAGCTACTTCCCAACTTTTCGGAAGAACACGCCCCTGGCCTCCTTATTAAATTCGCTAATTCCACAGGCTCATCCTTGGGCACAGAGGCGGTTGCCAGGTGACGCTTGACAGGGCTGATGGTAACTAGGTCTCTAGGTGTAATGCGATTATCCATGTGGTAAAACTTGGGTTTGCAAAGTGGTTGCAGAAAAATTGGTTATTTGCAAGACTCATTGCAGACTAATTAGTTGATTGAAATACATGTATGACCAGTTTGATTGATTTAAAAAACTTTAGAAAATTGGCATGCCAGTTAATGTTATTTCTTCCATACTTCCTTCTATTTTCTTTTTTGCAGTTTTATTCCCCAAATTTGTGCCTAGGGCCCCAAACACTGTCAAACCGGCCCTTGCTCCACCTGTGGTGGTGATTTTGAAGTCGAATTAACCCCATATGCAACTACTGTGCAGTGTAATCTGAAATTTCAACTCCATCAGATGTTATTTTAATTATTTTTGTGTAGTTTGCAGTCGTCCAGAATCTTATCTGTAGCGGTGACTGTGCAGGCTTTTTGCTACTGGGTCACCTGGGTCACCTGCACAGCGTCACCTAAGGGTACAGTACCAATTCTCAGAATACCGTATGCAATTGATATCAAAATCTTGAATTGTGCTTTTCACTAACAGGATTTGACTTTACAACATACAACTGTAGGGTCAAAATAGTGCTTACGCTTCAAATTGGCATCACTGACATTGTTAAGTGTGCAGCAATGAGTGAACCTGCCATGCCAGAAATTAGAAATATAGTCAACAAAACGTGTGAGAGTCCCAAACGAATCGTTTGGTGACTAATTTCGTCCTCCTCCACAACTCCACCTCTGACATTTGCGGATTAAAAGTTATGGAGTGCAATATCATGACCTCAGGGCCCAATGTCCATCTGCACATCACAATCGAATACTCCCTGTATGTTTATCAGATTTTCATATTTCTGAAATGTAATCCTGTATCCTGTAATCCTGTATGGCATGTCAAATCATACCACGTGTGTTTTGGATCACACATTGTATTTCTACCTAGGGGGAGCATCCTCCAAATGTTCGATACAGTCATGGCTGCAAGATGCTGACAGTCATTTTTGCGCCAAGCTCAAGGGCCCAACACTCACCTTCATTTCTCCCCCACCTTTCTTTCTGGATATCCTTTATGTGCGAACATATCTCTCATAGATTTCCCTCACAAATGCCCAGCGGATGCGGAATGAATAGCTCCTGACCGGCCACGATTGATGTAAGATGAACTTCTTGCTGCTGCGTGCATAAGTATGAGCAGGCAACCTCTTGAGAAATCGTTGCTGTTTCTCAAAGCAATCGTCTGTGCAGGCGTTTTGCATGCATAATGGATGGGCCTGACAAACACGGCCCTTATTTCAATTGTGCCACTTGCTCGCCTTGAAATATGGGGCCTAGGCGCTCAATGTGAGCTGGTGTCACTGGCTGACTCCATGCCTTAACACTGAGCTGTCAGCACGCATGCAAAATGAATGCCTACACATATATACTTAATATCCGTTCGCTGTATACATTATTCCCAACATGATATGTTGTCAGTGTGCCTCGCGTGCGAGCTGAGCCTTTACTTAACGCCACTTATCCGATAACTCAGCTGAACTCATGCGTGCCATCCTGTTCTGCAGATAGTTTTAACTGGCGTGGCAAAGGGCAACAGACTCAACTGTAGGAATTGGGCAATCGATTATCTTAAGCTGGATTCTGAACGCCTGGAAAACGTGCAGTTCCTTCGTGTTCCTCTTTTCTTTCCCAATCAGCGTTGTCCTGATACTTGAGTATGGATATGTGTATTTTAGGAAGGTATAACCTGCTGCCTATTGATTGCAGCAGCTGCATTCTGCGGCCTAATAAGCTGGCTGCTGCAGTAGTGCTGCTTGCAACTCGGTTTGATTTATGTTCTTTGTGATTTTTGTGTAAATTGGCTTTTTTAGTTTAATACCTCGGGTGAAAATTAAGGGCCATGAATGAACATATTTGGCGTATGCCGGGTAGGGTTTGACTAGAAATTGTAGAGAAAATGGATACGGATATACATGTATGTCATTTCATATCCATGTACTGGCAGTGCAGTGAATACGGTCATCATACGAGCATATACTTGTACATAAATAATTCAATGATACTCATGTGCGGCCATACACTGTAAACCATGTAAGTACAAATGCAGTTTTTGTGGGGTACAAATGTACATTTGCACCCCGTTTTAGGACTTGGGTACCTTTTCATTAAGAAATGACCCACATCCATGTCTGCTAATAACCTTCACCAAGGAATGTATGCAATTGGTCATCTTCTGTACCCTTGTGGTTTTTGCAAAAATAAGAAAAGAAAAAAATAAATGCAAATGTACCTTGGAGGTAAATTTGCCATGGGCATATGTACCTGAAAGTGTTGAAAATGACATGTAGGTACAAATGATTATCCCCAAGGGAGTACCCAAAGGGAGTAAATGGTTTTAATATATGTACCTCAAGGTACAATGTGAATGGGTACAAATGTAGACTCATATGTACCCCTAGGAACACATGTGAAGGGTACACGTGCAAGCAACATATGTACCCATAGGGAATGTATATAGTTTCAAAACGTTTGTTTCCTGAAGGTTCAACATTTGTACTTTTTCCGTTTAGAGTGTTCAACCAAATGTGAACACGTTCACAGCTAAGGTCATGCATGTCTCTTGTATAATTTTCACAGTAAATGGTGTTCGTTACATGTACATTTTACGAATATCTGCCATAGCAGATATCTGCGGGTCTCTGCCATATACATAATGGCTTATAACATTTCGTAAATGGTCCAAACGTGGTTATATTCATTCTTCTAAAAAAACTCAATGCATGGAGACGGAAGTAACAAAACTTTTCTAATGCAACTGCATGATAAAATCGTGTGGCCGTTCTTGAATTAAGCTAAGTTCATTCATGCAGGAATTGGAAAGGAGTGGTCAGGTAACTATATTGATGTCAGTGTGACAAGCCAACCATCAGGCCGCATTCGGCATCTACTGTCCACACATTGTTCAATTTTGTATCGCTCTATATGCATGTGCAGTTCTTGGCATAGTCAGCGTTCTGTGCAAATCCAATTGACGCCAATTTCTAACAAGTGGTCCAGGCAGCCTCTCAGGAATACGCTTATCTTTTTCCCTGGTTTTCATCGCACTTTAACGATGCCAAATTGCCTCAATTGTTCATTTCTTGAGCGTCTGACGAGCTCTCCAGGAGCGCTTATTAGCGGGATAATTAGCAAGCGTGATAGTTGGGTTAGATTAGCCATTAGTGGAATGCGGGCACTCGGAGCTGGGACTTGTCTGGCAAATAATCTTCCCGTATCATCATTAGCGGATTATGGCCCCCTCCTTGGAATGGAACCCTGCTTAGCCATGGATTTATTCGACTGCTATTGAAAACAGACCCATAATTTTTCTGGCTATCTGGCGCAATGAATGGGAAATGTCAGCCGCCTGTGTCAACAGCCCAAAAGCAATTAAAATATTGCGTGCTGCTGTGCAGCATGTTTAACAAATGTTTGTTTTCAGGCAAAACGTATTCTGGAAGTAATGAATGTATTCACAAGTATGCGATCCAAAGATTAGACTTTTACAGTGTGTACACGGAACACTATCTCGGTCATTATTATTCTAGTCAAACATTCTTAAAATGTGTTTTTTGGTTGTATACAAGTTTTTGTGCACAAGATATGTTTCAGTCTTTACTTGTCTAGTTTACAAAATGACACCTGCCTTAACTGTCGGCATTTATCTTTCTTTATCTTCGTTCATTTGCGTTGCAACGTTTTTCTTGAGTTATCTTGGGCTGCCCCTGAAAGGGGCAATCACTGCTAGCCTTTGCGCTATGAGGGATAGGTCGTCTTCGTACAGGGTGGGGCAGAAATAATTGAATAATTTTAATTTCGATTTATTATTTGTACTTATTATTAATATAATCTTTATGCTCTGTGTTTCAGACCCCAATCAACTCACTGATAAGCGGATATTCGACGCAAAATATTGATGCAGTTTTGGTTTTCCCAGAAACCCATCGCTAATTGACATTGTCCACCTTTTTATTCCCTAGTTTGAACTTCGATTAGTCGCCTCTGATAACCTTAATGAAAACTTTACTACTGTGATTATCCACGTTAAGGACGTCAACGACAACCCTCCTGTCTTTGATCGCCCTACCTATCAAACTCAAATTACGGAGGAAGATGACCGCAACCTTCCCAAACAAGTGCTGCAGGTCATTGCCAAAATCCTCTTAATCACTGATTAGCAAACACGTGGGGTTTGTGCTCCTGACGCGTTGCAGCAATCGCCGAATAGTGCAGTTGGCAGTATGCGGTGATTGGCGCAACAGTTCAATGGAGAACAAAACTGTTCTTTCCTTCAGTTTTCAGGAACTCTTGAGATGACCAGGATAAGCAGGAAGTAATTTCATTGTTTTCTCCCACCTAGATGTCTGTGATGTCGTGTGATGCGCATGCCAATTTTGTTTTAGCATCTGTGTGCTGTCTGCAAGACCATGACTGTTAGCATTGTGCACGCATGTCGCTGTGTTCTTGTTTGTTTTGACTTGTTCCTTACATGCATCCTTGTGCACGTACTGTAGTTTGAATTGACCCTGGTGGCGTCCGATAGCCTGCTTGAGAGCAACACGTCTGTCATAATTAATATTTGTGACATAAACGATTTGGAACCGATGTTTGAGCAGCAGGCTTATGAAACGACCATTCTGGAGGAAGATAGCACTGGACTGCCTAAGAACGTTGTTAAGGTAAGGGCATGGGCACGGAATTTTTTGCATGTCTACGAAGTTTCAATCTCAAAAAGCAACTTGAAGGAAATTAGACTACCGTCAATGTGTTAGTGATCCCCGGTGAAAAAAAAAACACGACAGATATGTTGTCTTGTTTTCTATCTGTTGAGCATTGTTTTGGAACATTTGGAACATTGTTTCCTAATGTTATCAAAATAATTGGTTACTGGTTTCTATTGTCATTGATAGTGCCTTATTGACTTCTATTGATGGAAATTATTCTACAACAATTAAATGCAGATGGTTTGTGCACCGATATTCCAAGTCCATTGTCCATTTGGAATCGAAATAAATCGTTTCCCAATACAATTGTGACCAGCATTGTGCGTGCACAATGAAACTGTGCCAACATTGATTGGACGATTTATGACTATGAAATTCAGAATACAGCTTTAACCCCAAAAAATGGACATATAAACGACAATTACTGCATATTAGGTCAATTGAAAGTATGCTAATTCTTGTTGCTCAGCAATTTTTTTTGTCTGACTAATAGACAGATCCTGCGAACATTGCAGAACAATGCCAAATAAACTGTTTGTAGTGTTGTCCTGTGCTGCACTGCATTGCCCATCAACTCTGTTGAGGCATTGACCAATAGAAGTTCATTGGAAACCATTGTAATCTTTACAAGCCATGTAACCAATATAAAATTTGGAAAATGTTATGTTGTATTTTTCACTAGGGATCACATTAAAAAATCACGTAGGTGTCTAGTAACTTGACTGAAGTTTCAATATGACTGCCAAATATCATGAATTTCTTGCTTGCTAGACTTGCTCTGCATCACTATCAAATATGCTTTTTTGCACCACAACCTCTTCAGCATGTACTTTGCCCATGTGTGGTCAGTCTCGGTAAGGAGCTATGTATCTTACTGTCTAACTAACTGGAAAGGGTTCTGGCTAACCGTAAGTAGCTCTTCGTCTGGACTGAGAGTTGACATTCACCGATTATTTTATTTGAGCTTTTACCAATTGATAAACTGCATTTTCAAATGAGCATAGGCCATTATCAAATACATTAACATGATTACTCGATGAGAAACCTGAGAATATTTGCATTCATGCATATTGCGACTGTGTCGGTAAATAATTTCCTGAGTGGGATTAAGCTCATCTGTAGGAAAAACCGAATTCGGGTTCTAAAGATTCCAATAATGCACTAAAATCGATTTGAGCAAGTTGTGTTAAATTCGATATGAACGTTCTTTTCTGAACTTCTTTGCAAATTGGCACTTTGTCTACATGTAGATACTAGTATTACAAAATGTGCAGATGTTGATATCGACCTTATAATGTATCATTGAGTCAATTCGCATATTTTACACATTAGAAAAAGCATACATGCTTTAGTCGTTGTGTTCCTGCAAAAGTATAGCATTATAGGAATAGGTGGGAACTCGATGGCTGGATCAGGCTCAGTCTGTTCAGAGGTAGATTAATATGACCCTAGTAAATATGAGAATGTATGATAATGGTCCTGCTGCTTAATGCTCTTAATGCACACGATTTATAAAATTGCTCAAAATTTTTGCGAAAATAGCTTTATAAAGCAAATCGTTGAATATCAACTTTACTCTTAAAGGTTTTCTAAGCTTGGGGCTGTAATCTGGTTTTAATGGCATTTTATATTGTTTATTCTATGTTTGTACACGCCCAAGTATAGTCTTGTTTATACTTAGACACTACTTCAAGTGTTTATGCGGTAAAGATATTTATTTACACGACTGCTATGCCTGGATAAGTTTTATAACCTAGACGTGGCTGGGCATAGCCTGCAACAAAATACAGCAAATAAATATGGTTAAACATTATTTCATATTTCAGTATCCCAAAATTTAGGGATATTTATTATTAGGTTTTTAGGTTATGTTCAGCAGAAAATGCATACAGAAATGAAAAATACAATAATAGCACAGTTAAGATTTCTTGGGTTTGTACCAACATACAATAGCAATAAAGCGCCTGTAATTGCACGTGTCATTTAATCGAAATCCTAAAACTTTTAAATACAGGTGACAGCCACAGATGGAGATCGGGATCGGAAGCAGGACATTGTCTATTTTTTAACTGGTCAAGGAGTGGACGATACTGACAGTGCGAATAGTCGATTCGCGATCAACACCACCTCAGGGGAAATTTATGTACTCAAGGTAAGCTCGTCGTCTTTTCGTTCATTTTTGCCGAATTACTCTTAAGCCAGGGGGATAAATGAACTTTGAGTTTCATCAACAAGGATTAGAAAGTGACTTACAAGCGCAAGCCAGATGGAAATAATGGAGGGTTAATTTTGAGGGCGGAAGGGCATGTGTCAAATATGGATTACATTCATTAGCCAGAACATGGCCTTAATTGGAAAGCTGGACATCCCTAAGCATGATGAAAGTTTCAGAGTAAATAGATGCCAGCGCGGAAAGCCCCTTGTAGATATTAAAGCTTTCGCTTAATTTGCATGATGTATATCCGAAGGCAAGCTGCCTCATAATCATAATGACTATGCGTTGGCGCATAAGCTGATAATGCAAAATGGAGGTCGATTGATTTGATGTTAAGGTTGATGCAACGGACCAAATGTCCTGGCAATTCAGCCAACCGAAAATTGGCCGGAAAATTTGATAAGTTGCCTAAATTCGATTGATGGAATCGGTTGTAACGTTTTTGAACAACGAACTTCTATAAGGGTAATAATAGAACTTTATGAAAATAATACTTAATGAAAAACTTGCAAGTTTTGGAAATGTTCATGAATCCATGGTCATGAAAATCATGTTAATACAGCTTTTTAGGGCTGCAAGGTCCTTAACACCTTCCATACACTCCAGCTGATAGCACAGTTATATACATGTATAACTTCTGTAACTACTGACTAACATGCACAATTCGTGGTGGCTTTTCCAATCTTAATGAAACTATCATGAAACAAGGTGTGCACGAAAACAAACTTAAGAACTAGAGCAATATCATGTTTTTATTTCATTCACAAATGGGAGGCGGTTTTTGATTAAAATTTGGTCATGGAGGCTGCACTTCAACTTCTGATTCAGATGGAGAACATGGGGTCTTTAGGGGTTAGTTTGCCCTAGCTGTTTGAATAGAGGTTTGTTGGGAAGAAACCACTCACTCAGTCGTTTGCAGGAATTACCGAATAACGGCACCCATAAAAACTCCCATCTCCAGAAATTGGACGTGTTGAAATTGGCATAATAAACAAATCAGCAAGCTTTAAGGCTTGTTTTTGAGCCCAATTCCCTCGTTTTGTTTTTGTTTACGAGGGCTTGTTCGCCATCGCGGTGCGAGCAATGTTTTTCTCTTAAAAGCTACTTTATTGGTCCTTCGAGAAATCATTGCCACATTTGCCACGTTGAGATTTAAAACGGACCGTGTTTCGGGTCCCAGACGCCTTTGCCTGGGTTTTATTTCATAACACGATGAGGCAGCCTCCAAGAAAAGTATTTTGTTTGCTGGAAACTAAAGACTGTTTTTTGATGAAGACATACTAGATGAGACCTGAGGTCTCTGGACCCACATCTTCGGTACAGAATGCTGCGTAACATAATGGGTGTTGCTTGCTTTTGTTGTGGGTTAGAACGTTAGACCAAACTTGGAGAAAAACCAACAGCGAACAATGTTATGTCATAACTTTGTAAGCTTGGTACCTCTGTACTGTGCAGTTCCAACTATTAGCTTTTGAAGAAAGCATGGCTACAACGAAACAAAGGCTGCACTTTGGAGTATGCTCGTCATAGACACAATTATAAAGTACAGGGCTTCTCCTAACGTCTTGTATGCTGACATTGATTGCCTGGTGGTTTGGGCTTCTAAAAAATCAGAACTTGTCTTTTAGGTTGGGTTTGAAATATGAATATCTTGTGCACATTTGGAGTAGGACGGCACTTTAAAAATTGTTTGAGGACAAACGTAATAAAACAAAGTTGCACAAGCTTCTCTTTTTATTTTTGCATGATCTAAAATTAACACTACAATTGGGCAAAAACCTGGGTTTCAAAATCTTATGGCCTATTCTCATACGGATTGATTACTGTATACATCCAGAAATTATACATGCGTGCAGTAAGATCTGGTATACATGATTCTTAGTGGAAATAAGACCGTGTAAGAAAATACCATAGGATTTTATAACCTAGGTACACTGCAAACTAAAACATCTTATTTTAAGATGCATTAGCAACTGTATTCGTTGTCCCCCGAATTCAGATGAAA
>JAQFYZ010001702.1:0-21411 GCA_034695085.1 Cylindroiulus punctatus
AATATGACATTGTAAATACATAATATCTCAAATGTAAGTTCTAAATTTGTTTTGTTTCATTTGTTGGACGTAATTTTCTTGTAATGGTCCACGGATCCTCGAAAATGACATCGTCATTACTAATGGCTTTAAAAAATGTTTCATGGGATAGCATGCCATTTTATCTGTAAACTTACTGTTTTGATTGCCTATAATGTTTTGAAATTGGAACGGATCTAGTTAACTTTACATGGGTTTGAATACAAAAACATGATTCGTTATACAGCTTTTCTCTTTACAGCTTACTATCCAGCAAGTTATCTAGGTCGTAAAGCGAGGTATGGGCGTATTGGTCCAGATATACCGATAGGAAAAGCATTTACATTGTATATTTCGTAAACTAAAAAGAGCGTGTCCAAGAAGGGGGTGTCCAATTTACACCAAAATGCATTTTGAGTGGAAAGGAGTTAAAAATCGACTTTTCGATAGACGTCGTTTATGCACAGCCCCCGTCGTCGACTCAATCTCAACCCGCCGTTTAATATAGAGAGCTTACCAGAGCTTAGTTTCATATGTTAGGAGCACATAACGCAGCACATCTGCTACGTCATATGGTTTAAGAAGCACTTTGGCCATGTTGTACATAATGAAATTCGAGAGATTGTCTCGGAATTGAGGCTGGAATGAGCAGCCAACGAGTCATTTTTCCAAGGAAATTGCTTATGAAATGGGATTTTATCCTCCGCCACGCGACTTATACAAAGATGCCAGTTATTTTAGCACGAACTTTCTCACCAAAAGTCAAAGACCCCTTAAAATGGGACCTTACATGGTCTTTAGAATGAAGGTGCAGCAAAAACACTTTTCGGACATCCTGTACTGACTCGAATCTATCAAGTAGGACATTTTGGAGGAAGCCAATAAAAAAACACAGAATAAACACGTCATCCATCGTTTGTAGAGGGATCAATCAGATGGATTGTCAACGGCGGCCATCTTGGATCCGGGGACTCATCAATCAAGATTTAAAACAAAAGAATGGGACAAAAGAAGACTCATTGGTGGAGGACTAGCACAACAGTGCAAAATTAAATGGGATGAGGAAATGATACTTGATGCAAATAATAAGAGGAAATGAGGAATGACTACGTCCGATTAGAGAAGGGAGTTTTTGATTTGATTAATTACACCAAAACTTAATACTTCCTGATGAAATTGATAAGATACGTCCATTAAAAGTACACGAGATAACAAAATTTGTCTAAAAGTACGAAAATGACAACCATTGTAAGTAACTAGATCGAGTGAAATTATCCCAAATAAAGGCCTATTCTAATCAGATATCCTCAGAGGTGATTGAGGATTAAATATTGGATATTTTTAAGTATTTTATACTTGCAAATTAACTTGGCTTATGTTTATGGGCTAATTTTACCATGGAAATTATTTACAAATTTTTGGCAGATCCAGGACTTGAAAATTAGTTCTCAAAAAGCTTTATTATTTAAAAAAAAAAAATAATTTGCAAACAATTAGCTAAAATTACCAGAAAAACATGACAATGCAAGTGTGTTATTTCCTAAAAATTACCAGGAAAACATGACAATGCATGTGAGTTATTTCCTAAAAATTACCAGGATAACATGACAATGCATGTGTTATTTCCTAAATATTACCAGGAAAACATGACAATGCATGTGTGTTATTTCCTAAAAATAACAAATAAATGACATACACATTTTTAATTATCACCAGAAAAATTGTGTATTGTTTCATTCCGATGCATATACATGTGGTAATTATGAAATGATGGTAAAATGCACTGATGGGAATGTTTTTCTATCAGTATTTTTGAAAGCTGCTTCATTCTGAGAAGTTTTGCGTTTCTTATGTGCATCGTGAAAAAACTTTTCTTATAAATTCTCTGAATGCCTTTTCATCCCTGGCGCTATTTTTGCTGCCATTTCTGGAAATCTGCTTTAGTATTTCGTTATAAATGATCGTTGATGCAAACAGTCGATCAACGTCAGGTAGATCTTCATTCAATTTTGTGAACCTCGGTAAAAATTAGGCTCGTTGAAGCGGAAATCAATCCTGTATAAAAACATGATTTATTTTTGCGAAAAGCATTCGAGATCGACGCCATTGGCCTGCGGGTTAGGATTCACACTTTGTTGAAACATTTTCGCCAATTATCTGCTTCAAGCCTGGTTGGACGTCAATTTTATCACTGGCAACTCGTTTTCACCTTAACATATTTACTATTTTTGCACTGGCACGTTTCTAGATGTGCAAAATTCGTAGTACAAATTTGCGTAATTTGGAATCTTGATAGAAATGATGGTAACAAATTCTATTCGAATTTGTTACCATCTGGAAAGTTGTGCAGGTCTTAAAAAATTGAACTTGAAAATGTTGTTTAGGGTCCAATATCAAGAAAAATAAATATTGTGAAAAGTTGATGAATCTGAGGGATAACTGTGAGGAGTTGAGGAGTACATGTCATGGCAAATTGAATGATAATTGGGGTTGATAAACCTCAAAAACCTCAAATCCTAACAGCTATGCCTAATATTGATAAACCAATCCTTACTTGTAATTGGACCCAATCTTAAAAATTTCCACAAACTTTTTTTAAAATTAAAGTTCAATAAGTGTTTTTGAAATACAGTACATGTATTAGATTTAGTCACTGAAACTGAATGTTAAATATAAAACGGTTTTGAAAAATATATGTAATTTCTGGGAAAAGTTAATATCCTAATCCTATCCAATAACCAAAAATTGAAATTTTCTTAAGTTTTGGAAATTTTATTTTGAAACCAATAATGTGTTAAGAAAAAAATGGCTAGCCTTTCAGAATTTTATTTTAAAAATTGTTTTTTTCAAGATTAAAAAATTACACATTTGATTTGATTTTTAATAAATGTAATTGTTTTATACATTGCAGTGATTTTTTAACATTCCTAATTATCCATTGAAGGAATTTCATAGAACATTTAAACACTACTTGATTTTTTAATAAGTTTAAGTGGATCACAGTGATTTTAAAATTGTCCTCAATGTTTAAGGACTTTTCTATAAGTTTATGTCAAAAATGCAGAAATCTTTCAATTCGATTTTGCATTGCATTTTCGTGGCTTTTCCCAAAAAGTTTATAGCTTGTAAATTGTTTCAAAAAATGTTTGTGATGACCTTCAAAACTTTATTTTACCAAATACTCTCGATTTTGCCAAAATCCTACATTTCTCGTCTTTTTTTCCGGTTTAATGGTCTAGCATATAAAAGAGGCTGACCAGTAATCGTGGTCAAAATTGCTTTTTTGGAGATCAAGTGTGTGAATAGCATCGAGGCATGAATAACCCTATTGGTCAGTTCAGAAAAAGCAGCGAAATTTAGAAAATAATAAAATTGATGGTCAAAGAATTCCTCGGTGGACAATTCACTGCAAATACTCTAGTCCAACCAAACTAGGCCATATTATGGATTTTTCCCTTCCGATTTCTTCATACATATTTGAAAAATAAGCCATTGTGAATCTATTTATACCTGGCATATTCGATATGAGCAATTTTGAAAATTTTCATTATTCACGACTGCCATGAGCAGAATTTCCCAGGGCGGAAGTAACATTTTCGTAAATAAAACATGCTTTGACAAATGTTATTTGTACGTATTGTTTAGACCATCATCAAATAAAACTAACCATTACTGCAGGAGTAACGAAATAAAAATATTTCGAAATATTTCCAATTTTTAAAATCTTTTTCAAGAAATTCTCTAACTTAGCATCTCAAGTGTTCTATAATTTGCATAAAAACAACAAATACGTTCCTCAATTTGCAAATTAGTGGAAATTTAAGAACTTTTCCTTAGGGAAATTTTTTCCAAACTACATAAAGCACTAAAAAACTACATTTGGTAAACGCCATGAAAATTACCGAAATAAGTAATAAAATAGCAGAGCACGGAGTAAATTACAGAAATAAAAAACCTAGGCGCAAAATCGATGCTAAAAAAATCTAGAAAATGTCTTCTCAATACGATAAAGTAGTAAAACAGTCCTAATTTGCGTAAATTATATAAAAATTACAGTACAGATTATTGCAGCATATAATTAGCCATAATATGCTAACACATTTATGAGGAATTTCCTGGTACATTTTAACTAATTTCTTCCAACTATATTACGATTTCTGCAGAATTTTCCAAATGGGTAATTTCCACTATTCGTTGATAGCATTGATTTTCAATTAGCAGTAAATTAGTGCATTAAGATACTCCCTTAATTGAAGGTAGGAAAAAACGTAGGCAAATATCAGCTAATTTATGCATTGCAAATCTTCTCTATTTAGAAGATAGACATCAGAAGATCAAAAGCGGCTGCCGGTCGCCATTTTTACAAATAATCCCGAATTTCTGCATTCATTCCCAAAAAACTGAATAATTCAGGAAAACAAGAAGAGACAGAGCAGTCATTTCCATCGAAATTACCGACATTAAGTGAGTTTGAAAAACCAATAATGACTGCATCAGAAGATGCTTTGAGAAACCATGCCGCATTGAATGTTTTCATAGTGCAAAATTGTGAATTTTTTTTAGAAAAAAATGTGCACCAAATAAGACCGGGTAATTTCCTGCAAAGATTTCAGATCTTGACAAGGAAAAAATACACCACATAGTATATGTTCACATTACTGCACCTCTAATTTTACGACCCACCCTGTATAAGGATAGTGACAGATTAAGATCATGTCAGATTAATACTGAATTATTAATTTATTTATTTATCCACAATGTTGGACCGAATATAATCGAAATAATCGAAATAAATCGAAATCCTGGCTGTGCAGTCACCCTCATTGCACCATTTTAAAGTATTTTTAATTTTTATACAGTGTGTCTCATAAATTTCATCAAAAGACGTTATATGAAAGACTGACTTCTAAAAATTTGAAGGATTTCTGTTAAATTGTATATGTCACTACAACTTTGCGTCATTTAATCTAATGACCATCTAATTCCAGAATTACAAGCTGAAATATCTTGCATATATTAATTTCTTACATGTTGAATGAAATGCAGCTTGGATGTCATGCATCCTGTCCACTTGCAATTGTTTGTCCTAATTTTGGTCTTAAGTTGGCTTTCCTAATTTTCCGATCCTACCCACGTGCCAATCTTAATTTTCTTCAGTATGAGCAGCCCCACCAAGGGGGTAGAAAGTGCACGAATAGATGTCCATTGGCAGAAGCGCCGCCAGAAAATCCCTACTAAATGCATGCAGTATCTGGCAGCACTGGCTGTAGCTCCGCCCTAATTGTCTTAATTTTTTTAATGCTGCGATATGATTGGCCCAAAGTCGTTTTTTTTTGTCCCTAATTGTCTTAATTCATATAATGCTGCGATTTTCCCCTAATTTCCTGGAATTTTTTTTTGTTTTCAGAGAAAATTAAAGATAAAATTAAGTCCAAAATTAGACAAAAATTACAAGTGGACAGGAAGCATCAGGCCCAAGATGCCCATGGATACACACGGATGTAAATGCCAAAAATACCTAAACTCTGTCATCATGAAATGATGGCAAACTATATGGAACTATATGGCCTAGTCTAGATACTAGTATATGGTTAGGATTTTATAGTTTTCAATATTAAAATTCAGGATGAGTACAAATGTTTCATAAATGTTGACTGCTTTGTAAAAGCATTTTATTCAATAAAACCACGTTTAGCCTTCTAGCAACGGCCTCATCTACTAATCTGTAATTCGCCATTTTTTCAGACTTAATCTCCATGGGGCCCCAGCTAAAAGCTCCTAAATTAAATTTATTACGATATTCAATCCAGTTTTTTTACTTCTTGATTCGAGAAACCATCGAAATAGAGCATTAAGAGCGTAAAACAAGAAGCAATATCGGCATTAGGGGGTATCAAACGACTCAGTCCTAAATTAATCATGGCGCTCGACGACATAATGAAATTTCGGGCGTAATCCTAACCAGCCAGCAAACAGTCTCGACTGGGATGCTTAAACACTTTTAATAAAACACCAATATCCAATAAAGTTTTATTGAATAAATTAATGTTTTTACAAAACTACCCCCAACGTACTTGCTGGATTAGTTCACCTGACAAAGTAATCAAAATTTATGGAACATTTGTACTCATCCTTGATTTCATTATTAAAAATTAGAAAATCCTAACCATAGACTAGGCCGGTTGGGATTATTTTTCCTACAACCTGTTAGGATGAATTTGAGTCAAACAGTGCACACTAGCTGAAATCAAAATACTTTGAGGTAGGACATCATAATGAAAGGCATATTGGAAAATCAGAAAATCCTAACCAAGTAAGGGACTGTCGGTTGAGGTTGTTTTACAAAGTCTCTTAGGTTGACTTTGAGAATTGACAGTTCACATTAGCTGAAGTTAAAATACTTTGAGATAGGACATCTTAATAAAAGGCATAATGAAATCAGAAAATCCTAAACAAGGAATCAGGCTATGTCGGTTGGGATTATTTTTCCAAACATTCTCTTAGGTTGACTTTGAGAGTATGGCAGTTCGCACTAGCTGAAATTAAAATACTTTAAGATAGGACATCTTAATAAAAGGCATAATGGAATCACAAAATCCTAACCAAGGAATCAGACTGTCGGTTGGGATTACTATTCCAAATTTCCAAACGATCTCTTAGGTTGACTTTGAGAGTTTGAGAGTTCTGATATTACAGTGCAGTTGAAATTACTATAATTTGAGCTAAGAAATCATAGCAAGTCTTAACCCTAACCATCAAAGCAATATACACACATACTGGTTAGGATTGGCTTTCAAGGAAAACAAATCCCGATCAAACTAATCCACTGGGGTTTAATTAAAACAAAAGGCGAATTCCAGAGCACAAAATGTTTTCTGAGATAATTTTATAACGGTTGGGATTTAGAGCAAAATAAAGTCTGCTAAAGTTAATTCCACTATGGTTTCATTGAAACTAGTTTAATGAAACGCCCCCAGTCCCAAAGACGTATTTCAGACATTATTATACTGGTTAGGTTTTAAGCCACGGCAACTTCAAATATCACCGAAATTCCTCGCCGAATTTCTAGAATTTTATAAGCCCACATTTTTCACTGACAGGTTGTGAGTAAGAACACCACATAAACTACTTGAGATAAGCCATGTGGAGCAAGCAGCCCAAAACTCACCGGAAATCCATGTCCAAGTTTCCTTCCGCAAATTCCCAGCCAATAGCCCTGTTCCTCATTCGAAAGTTCAACAAAATTCGATTCGAAACTTCGAACAGAAATTCACCACTTCACCCCGGAACCGGAAGGAACAACCAGGAAAATAACATCCACGTGCACACCTTGCAGTCATTCAGTTATCCAAACTTCAAATTTTTTTGCAGAATTTTTTTTTGCAGAAATTTTGCTGGAATTTTGCTGGACTCAGGTCGTTCGAAAGCACATCCAGACACCGGGTCGCAGGGGTCACAGAGGTCGGACGAAAACAGAAACTTCCTCCAGTTATTTCGCAAAATTCTTACAGAAATTTCACATAAAATTTCCCTGAATTTCGTCGAATTTCTTCGAATTTCGGTCCCGTTGACGTGGATCTCGAAGCACCTCCAGGTCCCGCATCAGCACGAGGACGACTGGGCTCAAAGTTTCGGAGCGGATTTTTTGTGACATAAATTCCAGGAATTCTCACCCCTCAGCAGGCACTGCTGCCACCCCCGGGTACCCCCCAGGGTGGGCTTTGGTCCAGGGGTCCAATTTCTTGGCGGAAAAAGCCACGAAATTTGGCAACGAATTCCGAAGTCGACGAGAGGATGCTTGGCTTTGACGCCAAATGGTGCTGGAAGATGCACAGCCGGCTCTGCATCCAGAGCAGTCCATGTGACCAAACAAGAGGGATGTGAAATGACAAGAATTTTCTCAAAAAAAACAAAAAAATATGGGAATTTTGCCAGAGTTTGGCGTCGAGTGCCCTGATTTTCTTGTATCGTTGCGCTTTCAAGAGCCGTTTTCCAGAAATAAAAAATGCAAAAAAAACTTCGTTATAAACGAGTTTTTCCCATTTTGCAGAATGCTCGATTGGATGACGTCACATTGGCACTTGATCCAAGTATGCAAAGTATTTTTTGTTAAAACATTTGGTGATGTTTTATTACTATATTTTTAATGTATCATTGATCTTTATTACTTTACCCGAAATACTTTGCATTTTTGGTAAAATAATTTTTGCATCTTATCATGCCATTATCTAATGTGATATTAATTTATTATCGTATTATTATTGTGTATTATTTTCCCAATTTTGAAAACTATTTTTTTTTAGTAAATCCTTAAATTTCTTTTTAAATATTTTCGTTTTGGGGCATCACCTCTTTCTCGCAATGGAGTCGAATGCATTTTTTTCAAGTTGAAACCAAGTTAGGAATTGATTGGGTTTGGTACAACCCCTTTTTCATACATGGAATAAAATTTATTATTATTATTATTATTATTATAAACCAGCCGCCGATTCAGCTTATTTTTCGCAATGGAGTCGAATGCATTTTCCTCAAGTTTAAACCAGCTTGGAATTCAGCTAATTTCTCGCAATGGAGTCGAATGCATTTTTCCTAAGTTTAAACCAGCCGCCAATTCAGCTAATTTCTCGCAACGAGGTCGAATGCATTTTTCTCAAGTTTAAACCAGTCGCCAATTCAGCTAATTTCTCGCAACGAGATCGAATGCATTTTTCTCAAGTTGAAACCAGCCGTGAATTCAGCTAACGTCTCGCAATGGAGTCGAATGCATTTTTCTCAAGTTTAAACCAGCTTGGAATTCAGCTAATTTCTCGCAATGGAGTCCAATGCATTTTTCTTAAGTTTAAACCAGCCGCCGATTCAGCTAATTTCTCGCAATGGAGTCGAATGCATTTTTCTAAAGTTGAAACCAGCCGCCGATTCAGCTAATTTCTCGCAACGAGGTCGAATGCATTTTTCTCAAGTTGAAACCAACCGCGAATTTTGTTGTTTTGACCGAATCCGTCCTCGATTTTTTTACTTTGACGTTATTTCCTACAAGGGTCAAGTGGCGTCATAGTGGTCATCGCTGGCCAAAATTTAATCATCTAAAGTAATAAGTTTTGGCGCTTTATCTCCTCGCTAATCGCCATTTTCTCTAATGACTAAGTTGCTTCATTCCCGAATTCCCCTGGCCCTTTACCTCGGGCCCTTTTCTGGCAATGTTCGAATCCCATTTTCCCCAGCTGAAATCGCGTCTGTCATGAAAATTTAATTATTTCCACCGAAAATAATGACCGCATCATGCAGAGTTAGCTTTTATTGCCAATTTCAATTTGGCAAAAAGTCATGTGCGCATGCGCCAGATTTTCCAAGATTGAGGTCGCCTCGCAGAGATCTTGGTTAGGATTAGGGGTGTGGCCCCAACCAGGGTTTGATTAACATTAATGAGCAATTAGCGCGCCGTTGGGAATGAGATTAATTAATTTTACGAGAAAATTATTTGGCGAATCTAAAATTAGCCAGGTTTGGAACATGAAATTACGTGGAATTCTTAATTATTGTTATTTTTTTTTAATTTTACTCTCTCGGCCTAACAAGTGATATCGATTTATGCAGATTTTTCATAATTAATTTTTATCAATGTCTCGGCTGTCGCTCTTAATTGCAGAATCGATTTTCAGTCATTTTAATTTATTCATTAAAAGGATACCAAGGGCGTGTTAAGGCCATTCAGGAATTTCGAGCAATTTTTAAGCAAAATTTAAATAAATAGACCATCACATGCAGGCTGCAGCTGAAGTTGCAAAAATGTTTAACGAAATTTTCATGTTAAAAAAAATACATAGCGATCATATATCCTGCACATGTCACACGGTCTTTCATAAAAAAATATGTAATAAGAATTAAATTTTAGAAAATGGTACTAATTTTTCCATGTGATACGGTTTTTTAAAAAAGAAAGTTTTTATAAAGTTACATTTTTGAAAAAATGGTAGAACAAGTTTTTTCCCCACGTGACACATTTTTTTAAAAATTATGTAATAAGTACTAAATTTTGAAAAATGGTAGAACGATGATCATGCAGGTGACACGTTTTTTTAATAAAAATTGTAATATCCCCATATTTTGAACAACGGTAGAAAGAGTTGTTTTTTTTTTAAAAAGAAATTATGTAATAAGTGATAATATTTATAAAAATAGTACAGCTAGTTCTATGATACACGAAGTACCAAATTTTGGAAATGAATTGAAACAGTTATTTTAAAATATTTTTCTACTGTTTCACATTATCTTAATACTCAGATGATTGCAATTTGTAATATTGTTTTTACAAAACTACTATATGTCAGTTTATGGTAAAAGCGACCCCAAATGATCCCCGAATTGAACATGCAAAAATATTGCAAAAATATCAATAGAATGTAATAAAGAAAATGTCAAATTGAAAATCCACATGGTGTAGAACAACTGCAACTTACTGAATAAAAGAAATAAAATCGGGGGAAATAATTGGATTTTCAGATCAGTTTTTGGTAAAATAGCGACATTTATACGGTCTTACATTAAAATCAATATTGGTAAGACGAGGCTGAATTAAATCGTGTAGCTGACTTTTTATCAGAATATTTCGTTAAAGGTCTTCACAGACATGCGATGCATGGTGGACTTATAATTTTCATTTATAGACGTACAACATATTAATTTTTTATATTTTTATATAAAGGAATTTAATATTTATTTCAAATTTATATTTTTATAATTAAAATCATCGGACTTATAATTTTCATTTATAGAATATTGATACTTTCCTTACGTGACACTTTTTGCTCGTTTTGTTTTCGCGTTTCGAAATTTCACAAAACTTATGATAGAAAAAAATTGCACAAAGGTTGAATAAAATGCGTGTTTATATTGTTATCATATGATAGTTGTTTTTGGCTGTCCTATTTTACAATTGTATAAGAAATTATGAACACTGTACTATTTTTTAAGGTTTAAAAACAAATTGCTTTTTCCTATTACGATAAAATTACACAACATAAAATATGGAAATCTTTCACAAAATTAAAACTTGTCATGTAATTCTTAAAAGTAGCCCCTAAAACCTAATAAGTTACTTGAAGATTACAAGTTACTTGAATTTCAGCAAATTTGTATACGATTTGTAAACGCTTTTTAAATTTTCATATTTATACGTTTCCAAATTTTTTGAAAAGACAAAAACTTCAGGAAGAACTTAAGATGTCAATACAGTTTAAAATCAGAAAACACAAAACAAAATATTCTACTTTGGAAAATCTTGTTAAGGTCTTTTTTGAAAAGTTCTCATTGGTTTTATAAAGTTAACTCGCATATTTTACCAATTCTTAAGCATCACTTATTGGGTCTTTTCCAAACCGTCTATAAGCTGAGACCCTTTAAGGGATAAAGTAGAAATCTTTTCAAGAAATAAGCACATTCTGGAAAACTCTTCAAACCCATTTATTATATGGCTGAATGGTGCATCGACTATATTTCCTGTTTCATATCTTGTCACTTTACGTTTCTCTCTTATTTTCGCTTTTCCTGTCGCAGGTGGATCGATGCAGCTCGCCAAAGAAATACGAGAAAAAATAGGAAAAATAGACAAAATAGATTGATGCCATTTTCGTAAAAATTCTAAGTTGTATTCTTGAGTGAAAAAGTTGATAATCCCAAACCGAAAATTCTCCGGTTATATGTGATCCAGTCCTCCCATTTGATCTCCATTTCAACCAACTTTTTCAAAAAATAAAAAAGCAATGAATATAGGCTGGTTTCGATCCAACAATAAACAGAATAAAAAACAACATTCCTCAAGCTGGTGTCATTGCTATTCATTGGAATGGACTGCTGTATTCAAATGTGACATGTTTAAAACTGGGTGAAAACTGAACAGTGACTCAGTTATTAGTTCCTAAACATTCCCTAGTCGAGGTTAACATATACCACACTTGTGCCTCTGTATCAATCTATACCAAGGCTGCTTGCACTGAACAGAAGAAATTGAACCTTCTGGAACAAGTGGTTGCAGGACTAGTCAATTTTAGAAAAATTAAAACTAATGATAAAGCCGGTCATTTTGTGGAGAAACTATTCAATGACGAATAAGAGCAAAGGGTGAAACACCAGACAAACGTTGAACCAGGACTAAGAGGAGAACCAGGACAAGGGGTTGAACCAAGACGAAAAGGTGAACAGGAATAAGGGGTGGAACAGGAATAAAGGGTGGAACAGGAATAAAGGGTGGAACAGGAATAAAGGGTGGAACAGGAATAAAGGGTGGAACAGGAATAAGGGGTGGAACAGGAATAAGGTATGGAACAGGAATAAGGGGTTTAACAATATCAAGGGGGGTGAACCAGGATTAAGGGGGGTGTACCACAAGCCAAGGGGTGAACTGGGAGCAAGTGTGTGAAGCATGAGCAAGTCCAATTTGTGAATCAGGAACAAGTGAGTGAGCTAGGAGCAAGGGGTGAAACGACAGTGGAACAGTCAAAACAAGGAGTATGGAATCAGATTGGTGAAGGGTATTCAAACAGGTGTAGAGGGGGAAAACAGGCTAAGAGGGTGTTGAAAACAGGATGAGGAGTTGAAACAGGAGCAGTGGAATCCAAAAGACACCCCAAGAGCGAAGCACAGAGGGTGGAGTTTCTATTTTTCCTCATCCTCATCGAATGAACTTGTGCAGAACGATGCGAACAACACCTAAGCTGCTGACCAAAATCGATAGCTGGACTGGTCAATGACAAACACGGGCTCAGTGGCTCTGACGAGAACATGTCGCTCGACCACTGAACACCGACCTCCTTGTTGCCTTAATCGACTTGGAAAAGCGTTAATGGACTGGCAAAAAACAATCGAATTAGTGATGCTCAGATAAATCTATCATCTCTTTGTCTGGCCAACATCTGTGACAAAACAGAAACAAGGATGTCCATTGTTGACCACGTGAAAAGTCGATGAAACATGTCCAAAAAGTGATCTTTCAGGTGGCTGCATGTCCGGGGTTTATTAGAGACCAGAAACAATTAGGGTGTCTTTGCTTGCTTGTTAACATAAACCACCCTGTACAAACAGAATCCAATCAAGGATTTCAGCTCCATCTGGTGGCTGGTTTGTCAACGTGTTCAGCCACGCATGTAGCGCCATCTAGTAGCGAAAAATAGCACCAAAACGACCCTGGAATCGATAATGCTAAACGAGCGGGCTCACAGCGCCATCTATCGACAACGAATGCAAACGGTGAAAAATCAATATTTGCTGGGCGAGTTATTTTTAGCTACTTCAGCAGCATCTGGGGTAACCATGGCAACCGCACGAGAATTTAGGACAGTTAGGTGCTGCCACCTACACGATGAGGTGAGAATCATTTTCCCATTGAAATCTTTATAAAGTAATGTAACGAATTAACACTTTACAAATAAAACAACTTTGAAAGTTACATTTTATAGAGAAAAAAATCGAAAATAAAGGTAGCCAAATAGACTGGAAAAATAACGTTCTTTTAAGCAACAAAATACCAAAAATTTACACCTAATTAAGTAATGCAGCCAATTAACAATTTTCAAATAAAAAATAACTTGGAAAATTGAACATTTCATACAGATTCGAAAAAAAAAATTGCAAATTAATTGGAAGATAACTTGGAAGTCATACTATTTTACAAAAAAAGTCACAAATAAAAGCTGACAAAATAGTGGGAGATAACATTCCTATGAATATTAAGTAAAATATAACTTCAAAATATTAAATCTAATATAATGATGATAAACCGAAATAACCAATCAACACTTAATGACTAGAAATTAACTTTTGGCTAAATGTATTAATTTTTCGATATTTGTATTTATTTTTTTGTTTAAAGATAAAACTGCAGCATTGTAAACCAACCAATTATTTTTAATATCTAAATGTCCGATGACGTTCTACACCAGTTTTACAAAATTTAAGTTAAGCAATCTAATGTTATAATGAAACAGGCTTTCATTTCAGATTACAAAACCTACATTAGGTAGTTTGGTGCAACCCATTAATTGACAGTTTCCATTTACCCTATCATATTTTACCTAGATTTTTTTATTCAATTCTTCTAATTTCATTCTTTATGTTAATTATGTGTGCAATAAGTTAATTCATGGTGATAATTCTTAATTAAACATTCGCAGAAGATTGTCCTTTGTACGCAATTTCGAATTTGCTGAAATTGGCAAAAAGCAGATCCAAAATATTTTAATTAACCTCTTGCTTCGTAATCAAAATTTAGATTATTTACATACCAACGTAGATTAATTAAAGAAGATCCAATTAAAAACTTGGATAAGAAGGTCGATACACATATAAAATATTTACTTTGAGTGGAAAGAAATACTGAACAACAAATTAAGAAATGCCAAACGCAGTATTAAAGAATGAGTTTGAATATACAATCATCATTTTTATTAAGGTTTTGTTTTAATACGTGCTAATGTACCTAAAATCCCCCTGGTGGCAACATTTGCAGCATCTCCAGACAGCTTTTGGAGCATCTTAGCTCAAATGTGTTTTTTATTTCTTAGCTCATCATTTATTTATAAATGCTGAGTATTTTCAGCAGTCTGTAATGGATTTCTGTTTGCAAACACAAAGTGGTCCAGCAGCCATTGTTACGAAATAGCCAATGAGGTGCTGGGACTGTTTAGGGGTGTTAGGGTAACCCCCTCCCTTGTGATACGTACAGGGGGGTTGCACTGTGAAGTATTTTGGATTTATTATGCATTAAGAACTTTATTCAAAATGGCCTGATGTAAGCTGATAAGTAAGCTGAAGTAATTTCTGAAATAATTAGGTCGAAAGCAAATTCTGCAATAGATTCTGCAGTCAACTCAAATAAGTATTTCGAAGGTATTTTCTGACGAAATTTACTTAACTGGAGTTAATGTCACATATTAATTTCACAGGATTTTAAAAGCCACTTCTAAATCAAAGTGATTTCAGGATTAAAATATAAAGTAGGCATAATTTTGAAGAAATATAATTTCTGAAATGCATTAAATCGAAAGTAATAAATTTCCTAAGTAAACTCTTAAGTATTTCTTTGAAGTAATTGTGAAGCAAGTTACCAGAATGTTAAGCCATTATACCTTTTATATGGATGTTACTTTCATGATAAGAGAGCAGATAGGACGGAGTCCCTTGAGTGCCAGCGCAAATTATGCTTAAAGACTCCCCAGAAATCCCATCGAAGATCAACGGATAACCGATAACCGACTCATGTAGGTTTCTAAAAGCTAATTTTAAAAATAAAGAGCCTGAATCGATAGCCTTAAATACTGGCAACAGATTTTCCTCAACCAGGCCAGAAACCCATTAAAATTAAAGGAGAAACAATTAAACAAACACAGAAACTAAACCGGAAACGAGAGGGTTAAGTCGGATAAACCCTGGGTTTCACACTGTCACTCAGCCCTAATCCGTAAAAATCGATATAAACCCCTAGAGAGTGGTGAATTCCTCTTCACGCCTACACGAATCCATGGCGAATTTCAAATTCAATAATTTGCATAAAGATGTTATTAAAAAAAGGGCTCCAAAAATGAGCAACGAAGATTTAGTCAAAATCCAGCAAAAATACCAAAAAGGCTTCACCTTTCTATACAAAATCCCATTTACTGGCATTGCGCATCAATACTTAAAACGTGAAGCCTTGCCAGAAACCCCCGAACGCATCTTCAGACCGCATTTGGCCTTGCACCCAAAAGGTGGTCATCCAATGGTCATGCGGCTAGTCCGCTAGACAGTCAGTTCGAGGCTGGATGAAATAGAAGAAATGGATTCTGCTCGATTGAACATCTGCCTCGGTGATTGAATAGATGCCTAATATGATATAAAAATACATGTAGGTCTCGAAATAAGCCTAAAAGGCAAAAGGAATTTTTTCCCTGTGCTCCCTCAAGGTTTGCTCGTCTTCCATTTCGGGACTAATAATTGCACTATCGAACAATCAGACACAATTAAGATCATGGGCTTTTGGCTCCAATCTCAAATCCATTTCTGAGCGATTCCCTCAAGGTGCCTCATCTGCTCATGCTCAATCCCAGAAGGGGCTAAGATAGGACAAGTGATAAGTTGGACGATGATGGCTATCAGGAAAAGCAATATTTTGGAAGCAAGTACATGTTTTACAAGTTAAAACTTCCTCGATAGTATAGTGGTGAGTATCCCTTCCTGTCACTTGGTTTTCCCACGCTTCAGTTCCCCCTCTGGGGAATTCCGGGCTTGTATTTTCAAAATGGGTCACCACTGCCCTTCCTGATGTAAATCATTACTCCATATTCAATTACAGGTTGCATTTTTAAACAAAATTTCAACAACTAATACACTGCCCTGCAATGTTATAAATGACTTTCATGACTAAACGACCTAATGTGAAAATGATGACTTAGTCACAACACTTTCACTCCATACTCATGGTAAAATCTTACATTACTGATTTTTAACATTGCTGATTTAGAATTAGATGTGAGAAGAATGCACACAGGTGTCTCTGGGATCGCTGTCGTTGCAACAGCGCCCACCGACACACGCCATATGATCTCGTCGAATATGCGGTTCGCCGCCTAATCATTTATGATTTCGGGAGAGATTCTCATCTCGGATATTCATCAGCAATTCTTCTCATAAATTAAACATGCATTAAGCCTTCTTCATTCCCGTGTAATTAACTTGGTCTTGAGCAACGTTCCCAATCTGCTTAAAGGGTTCAAGCATTTAAACGATTTCATAAGAGGAGCTTTATCAATTAGCATCTCGAGTTCATTCGTTTATAGCGCTCAACATTTAAATTACAAATTTCATCGATTTTTTTGGCCTAGGAGAACAGTAGAGCATGCCACGAAAATCATTTCTTCTTGTTCAAGAAAAGCAGCATGTTTACATATTTATAGATTTTCCAAGCAGCTTTTAAAGAAGTAAAATGTTTGTTTCTTTGGGAGGCTTAAACATTAAAAAATTGTTATTATTATTATTATTATATTGTTATTAGCTTTAATATCTTGGCCTATGTATATGAATGATATATTAATTCAGTTCTGTTGTTTTAAGTGGTAAAACACCTAAAGTGTAGAATGGTTCAACAGAAAGAGGGGACTTAGTCAGAGAAATAGGAGTATAAATAGGTTATTGGCTTGACTGTGTTGCAGGGTAACATTTCCAACTGTTTTTGGTAGAAAATTTTTAAAACATTTTAGTTTTTCATGAAAAATTTCCAAATTAGCTAATGCAAGTCTGACGAGCATTCAATTTTTGTTTTTTACCAAATTATTTAGACCAAAATATTTCTTCAACATAAATGCATGTGTTTGTTGCGCTGGAGGCCCTTTTGATTCATTATTTATGAATCATACTTTCAAATCAAATTTTGCAAACTGGAGTCTTTGTGAGGGGAGCCAATGAGCACCGTTGTTCTCTAATATTAAATTATGCAAATGCCTGACAGAAACAGAAATGCAAGTAGTCGATTTAGGCCTAAGGAGCAGAGAAAAGGGAAATTCATGGATGCATTAAGGGGAAGCCCACCATTCCACCCACTCAATATGAAATAATAACAACATGTTTTTATCTCATATACAGCGAGTTACGAGAGCGAAAGGGAACTTGAATTGAACATTTTCACTCAATCCAGACTGATATAGTTTGCTAAGCAAATGATATCCATAAAATAATAAGATTTTTTTTGGGGGGAAAAAAAATTCAATGAAGCAAGCCTGCATTTCCGCGCAGATAATCATCGATACGTCAGTAAGAAAATTTTATATTTTCGACGAATTCTCCGAGGGATTTAACGAAATAAAAAATTCACAGTTGCTAAGCAGGAACGTTTCTCTGCTCAATTTCAAATTCAATTGGTAAGCAAATTTGCTAAGCACTCTGCTGGGTATACAATTGATGTGAATGCATAATGCATTTCTGCAAGGTGTACACAGATAGTCAAGTGCTCCAGTGGCGACCTCTATGGCTGTGAGGAAAAATGGCAGCTCATTAAGGGATGGAGTTCGAAGATCTTAAAACTTGTCTTAAATCCATGTACTGCGCAATCTTTTCTACAATATGACGTCACATAGCGTGGTATGTACAATGTTACTTTAACATTTGTTTTATTCCTAACCTGACCTAACCCAATCTAATTAACCAAAAATTACCTGTAATGATTAAATTCTATTGTGGCTGCCCCCAAAATTGGGCAATCACTGCCAGCACGGAGCTATGCGGGCCAGCCCACCTTTGGGTAATGCATTTTCTGAACATATTTTTAACACCATAAACATGAACACTTTCATACTTTCATTAGCGATGGTTCGATAAGGAAACCCATTTGGCGGATGCTACGCAAATCCAAGATGGCGGCCGCGTTAATCATTGTCGAATGATCATTGCAAGTAGGAAACAGAGGTAGGATGAAGTGAAATCTCATCAACAAGAGCGTATTTTGGGCAGTAAATTTTCCCAGTCTCGTTCGATTTAATTTCCTTTTCCGTATTTTTTTTTCGTGTCTTAATGCACAGACTGCAGCGCCCCCGCCGCCATCAAATACATTAGATATTTTACGAGGGATATCAGAAGCTTCGTTTTAAAGACTTTGAAGAAGAAAAGCGCTTTCGATCCAGGACTGTAGCCGTGATAATCAGCGCCAACAATAAGGCCTTCCTTCCGGGTCAAGTCAAGAAAATCAATCGATCGATTTGGCGGTTTCACGGCCTCACCGGCGCCCCCTGGCGTCCAAACAAGCACCACTGGGAGGGAAACCATTGGAGCATTTGCTCAGCACCCGAACTGTGCATGGAGCATTTGCTCAGCGTCTGATTTGCACATGGAGCATTTGTTTGGGGCATGAATTGCATATGGAGCATTTGCTCAGCGCCTGACTTGCACATGGAGCATTTGCTCAGCGCCTGACTTGCACATGGAGCATTTGCTCAGCGCCTGAATTGCACATGGCGCATTTGCTCAGCGCCTGAATTGCACATGGAGCATTTGCTCAGCGTCTGATTTGCACATGGAGCATTTGTTTGGGGCATGAATTGCATATGGAGCATTTGCTCAGCGCCTGACTTGCACATGGAGCATTTGCTCAGCGCCTGACTTGCACATGGAGCATTTGCTCAGCGCCTGAATTGCACATGGCGCATTTGCTCAGCGCCTGAATTGCACATGGAGCATTTGCTCAGCGACAGATTTGCACATGGAGCATTTGCTCAGCACCCGAATTGTGCATGGAGCATTTGCTCAACGCCTGTGAACTGCGCATGAAGCATTTGCTCAGCGACAGATTTGCACATGGAGCATTTGCTCAGCACCCGAATTGTGCATGGAGCATTTGCTCAGCGTCTGATTTGCGCATGGAGCATTTGCTCAGCGTCTGATTTGCACATGGAGCATTTGCTCAGCTTCTGATTTGCACATGGAGCATTTGCTCAGCGTCTGAATTGCACATTGAGCATTTGTTTAGGGCATGAATTGCACATGGAGCATTTGCTCAGCGCCTGACTTGCACATGGAGCATTTGCTCAGCGTCTGATTTGCACATGGAGCATTTGCTCAGCGTCTGAATTGCACATTGAGCATTTGTTTAGGGCATGAATTGCACATGGAGCATTTGCTCAGCGCCTGACTTGCACATGGAGCATTTGCTCAGCGTCTGATTTGCACATGGAGCATTTGCTCAGCGTCTGAATTGCACATGGAGCATTTGCTCAGCGACAGATTTGCACATGTAGCATTTGCTCAGCGACAGATTTGCACATGTAGCATTTGCTCAGCGACAGATTTGCACATGTAGCATTTGCTCAACACCCGAATTGTGCATGGAGCATTTGCTCAGCGTCTGATTTGCACATGGAGCATTTGCTCTGCACCTGAATTGCACATGGAGATTTGCTCAGCGCCTTAATTGTGATTAAAGAATTTGCTTAGTGCCAGCAATTATGCCTGGAGCATTTGCTCAAGGCATAATTGAGTTGTGATTTAAGCATTTGCTCAACATCTGAAATTTTGCTTTGGCAAATTGTTCTTGGAGCATTTACAGGTATTTGCACAGCGTCTTAAATTGTTCTTGAAGCAGTTGCTCAGTTTCTTAAAATTTTTCTTGGAGCATTTGCTCAGCATTTCAAATTGTGCCTGGAGCATTTGCTCAGTGTCTTAAATTTTTTTCGGAGCAGTTGCACAGTGTCCTGCTCAGAATCGAAGCACTTACTAAACCCATAATTAACTACTTATTTAAAGTCAAAAGTACAGCAACTCAAGTCCACTAAGTAAGAGCTGAGTAAAAATGTTATAAAACACGTGCTCCGAACATGAGCCATTGCTCATATGATGAGGCAGCCTTTGCTTCAGAGAGCCCAACATCACTTCTCATCCCTAGGCATTCGAAGCACTTCCCATATCTGGCGTCATCGATTGGCAACAAACCCAAAAAGCTTTTCTCGCCAAACATAATTGTAATAAATGGTTTTCGCCGCCGGAAGTGCTTTTTTTTCCACAGTTACATTCGTTAGTGACCGGAAGTGGGCATCACTTACCAGAACTCTGGCCTCCTTGGGAATCCAGGCTGACTTCCTTCTTCATCTTGCGATGCTCCAGGGCGACCCCGAAAGCAAAGGTCACGATTTCAGAGGTTTATTTATCGAGCGCGCCATTTCTGTAAAAAAAAATGAAACAAAAATCAATTAAGAGAAACTTCAAAACAACATAGATTTCAAAATGGCGGACCTATGGAAGCGTGGCACGCGCATTCGTAAATGGAACCTGATTTGGCACGTGCGGCCGCCATCTTGGAAAATGAAATCGCTGAGATGGAGGCAGTTTGACACCAACGAGCTGGTTGGCTGCTGCGACAATGACGTCAGAATCTAAATTTCTGAACGTCGAAAACCACGCCCGTTTGCCACCAGCTCGTCCTTTCGACCAATAGGAGCTCACGTGCCCGCGGCCTGTTACTCGCAGGGAGTGTCCCGAAGGTTTTGAAAAATTTTCCAAATTGAAAAATATTATCTACACTGTAGTAAACTACTCTTAAAGTTTGTTGAGGCTGAAATTATGGCGCAACCATGTGTAAAGGGGCGGATTTCAACGCATAAATTTGCATTTTGCCCTCAAAGACATGCAATGAAAGCTGGCCCCGCCCACATCCAAACGTCATAATTTGGCAACCACAACTAAAAATTGGCCCTTTGGTACCTGTTGTGGTTGCAGCCACACCAACCCCGTGGTTTAATAGCCACCGTACGTTCTAGTTGTTGCTTCGCTTCTTGATTAATGAATTTATTTAATGGAAGAGCGAGCATTAAGGGGGATGCATAGTTCTATGCGTAGCAGACGAAATATCCCTATCTCCATGCTAACTATAGGCGCACTTTTCCA
>JAQFYZ010001703.1:0-21409 GCA_034695085.1 Cylindroiulus punctatus
GTGCAATATTGTAACGACATTGATTCGTTTAACCTAAACTCTCGTTTTGTTTCAATTCTTTTAACAATTCGCTGTAGCTTTTTTTCATTCTATCAACAACATAAGTCATTTTACCATATGCCACAATTAACATTGCTTTAATATTAGTGAATAAAACAATTGCGTGGGTCCAATAACGCAAATACGTCATGTAGCCAAATATTTGAAACTGTTCTCGAAATTATTAATTACATTTACTATAAGCGTTCACTTGCCTCATTGTGTATCTCATCGTTATGGATTTCGTTATCAGTTGTATGAATTAAATTACTCAAATGGCGAACCCGGGCTCTATGAGATAAAATACTTTGTAGGTACATAACTACACTACTACAGAATATGTATCGTGCAAAACGATAGATATGATGTTTTATTTAGATAACTTATTCACAAACTTGTTCAAATACAGTAATGAACAAAGGCCAACAAGGCTAAATAACATCACGTGGGTACTACAATATAAACCAAAATTTCTGTAATTTAGCCTGCCACGCAGCATTTCTTTTATTGGTAAAGAAATGATGTGAGTAATTCATGTCACGCATGTTTTTAACAACTTTTGTCAAATTCACAATGTTTTCACACCATGAAAACTATAATGAATGACGTTTCCTTCCACCCCTGTTGATGACTGCGTGTGCCATGTGGCACATTATATCAGTTTTTCCCTGAATTGCTTGTTCAGGTGGGCGCATTGAATAAGTGGGTCGAATCAAGTGTAGTACTATATATTGCCCGACGAGGTATGGAACAGATGTCACAATACTCTCGCTTTGAAACATCATGATTGTCATAACCATTTTCAGTGTTTTAATTGTACAATATGCTCGCACTTATGAAACTGAGGAGTTTGAAATTCGAATGCCTAACGTCCGTCCAAATAAGGTACATGTGCATGTTTACATCTTTTATTTACTGTATTTGTACGTGTGCAACCAAAATACAAAATGTGGTACATGTTGTCGTATTGTTCACTGTGTAACGTGCAGGTTTATGATGTAAAATTATTATAATTAAATAAAGAACCTCAAACAATTTTTTTTTGAAAATTACTAATCATTCATGTATTCTCAAATTTCATATAGCCAGATACATATTTAAAAACGACTCGTGAAATCCGGGATGATTTTGATCAATTCATTGGTATTGCCATTTTATTACTTTTGTATAACCGGTCGATGCTATTCGATTACATAAATCTCGTCCTCATGTTACCTTAGTGGCATTCGAACCAATTGCATCAATGGATATCGTTCATCACATGATGGTCCATGGATGTCAATATGCTGACAAGTTAGAGTAAGTTAATTTTACAATTAATATGTGCTATTATAAGCGTTATAAATAAAAATAAGCGTTGGAGAAATTGCCAAAGTATGACGCTTGTAACATGTCGTAACCTCATATACAGTGATTTAGGGCTAGGCGATTGTTCTGGTGAGAAACATCTATTTTACGTGTGGGGTCGTAATGCCCCCAGTCTTTACCTCCCAAAAGGTCATTATATCATTGTTTCATTGCATTTAACTCCGAAATAGACAAATTCTAATTCCTTCTTTTCCCTTTATAGACGTGGGCTTTAAAGTAGGTAAAAATGCAAGTATTCGATATATTTCTCTGGAGGTGCATTATGCAAACATAATATCAAGTAAGTGAATGTCACATTACATGTCATTCTACTACATGTATATAATTTTTATCATATATCATTCCATCATTCAATCATATAAAATAACCATTCATGGTATTTTGTAAGCTATTTATTCCATCTTGAACTATCTTCGATCATCGTCGAAAGATGGATACCCTCTTTTGAAATCGATCCTTTTATTTTATTTCATTAGTCGTTTATGAACTTTACTGTAGATGCCTTTGGCGACACATCAGGAGTCAAGCTACACTTGACCTCTGCAGTGTAAGCAATCAAATAATCAAGTATCTTGAGTGAAACGATTTTTGTAAACTTTGGTTATGTTGTCTGATAATTTCTATATGAAGCCTACCTAAACTTGCTGGTGTGGCTATCCTCGGAACAGGAGGTTATATCAAAGGGGGTACCACAGGTAACCACATGTTTTTAAAACTTCTATTAGTACAATCATGTATATATTTTTGTTTCAATTCTCCAAGAACATTTCGAAGTGGCGTGTTTGGTTACTGACGAGGTTGAAATGCACCCTTTTGCATTTCGCACACATGCACACGCACGAGGTAACAATATACATATAAATACATATAACTATACAGTATATTCATATAGCGTTTTCTCTAATTCTTGTTGAATTCAAAATGAAACATGAAATACAAAAGTAAGAAATTTTAATAACCCCTACAAATTGGAGGAATCTTCGGTGTACTTTATGTATTTTGACAGGCTTATTGATATCTGGTTATCAAGTACGTGCAACGAAGAACGGTACCCAAAGTTGGAACTTAATTGGGAAGAAAAATCCACTTTTACCCCAGGTATATTTTTCAAGGCAGTTACTTCTTAAATTTTATTTGGAGCGAAAAATAACTTTTTAATAATGTTTTTAGTATTTCTATCCAATGGAAGACAACAACACAATGGTCATTAAACGAGGAGATATTTTAGTATGCTATTCGTTCATCCTTCCCACTACTGTTTTATCCCTTTTTTAATAAGGGTATTGCTAATAATAGTATCATCGTTAACAATTATTATATTAATTCCAGGCGGCTCGCTGTACAATGAAGAATAACGAAACCAGAAATATATACGTCGGGTGAGCACTCAAATTCATGTGCGTTTAAACAATTGGATCATTGAAATATATTATCCGTTGTCGCTTGCAGATCAACATCCAAGGATGAGATGTGCAATTTTTACATCATGTTTTATGTTGAAGATCAACAAATGGACTTTAAAGGATGCTTCAGCAAAGGACCCCCTCAATATTATTGGGCGTCTGACAGCTCTTTAAACAATATTCCATTAGATGCAAGCAATCCGTAACCTCTAAGTCAATCTAATTCAATGGTATTTGAAGTCCACACTAAATAAGAGAAATTGCTAATTAAGTCACAATTAAATGAAACAAACTAAAGCGGTGTCAATTTCTGAGTAAGGGATTAAATACTTTTTTTATCTTCACAATTCCAAATGTATATGCGCAGCATAACCAACCTTAGGCATACGGTCAACATTTATCCTTCATTATTATTATTATTAGTATTACATGTATTATTATTTTCCGTTTAGAATAACCTGACTAAACCCTACCTATATTCTAACCTATCCTAGCCTAAACTAACAAAAATGTAGTTGTTTTATTGGGCCGCGTTAGAAAGCAGGCAATCACTGCCAGCTTACGCGCTATGCGGAGAAAATCCCTTTCTCGTTGAGTATAGTTTTTCCCCCCTAAAATTGTAACCACTTTCTCATGTTGTCTATGGCGTAGGGTCAAAAACATTAAACATTGTATAGCCTTTTTTCCGTACGATTTTTATTATGACCGTACGAAATTTTGTTCTCGCAATCGAAATATCGCTTTTTCGACAGTTCTGTTTCAACGTTTCAATAATGGACTTTACGGCGGAGATTTTTATAATCATTATAGCTAAATTATAAACTTTAATTCGCATTTATTTACCAATACAACTGTATTAGTACATTGAATTGCCATGTATAAATTTCTGCTGCTAATTACGGGATGAATGCGGCATATTATTGGGTTTTTCTTTATTCTGATTGAATCCTAACAATATATTTCTTGAAATTATTACCAGCTGTCGGAATGCTATAGCGGGCATTGGAAATGCACAGGCCGATAGCAAAAGCGTCGTACTTTCGACTGCACGTCTAGACCAGAGCACAAAAGACTCGTAACCAAAATGGAGGTCCGTGAAATTCGTGTCGACGAAACTGTGAAAAAATGTGTGAATGTTTTGATTGATAATTCTACAGAAGAAGTTATTCCTGCCGTAGACGTTTTGATTAAGTGTGTATCTAACATTTTGCAACATCCAAACAATCCGAAATACCGTCGTTTGAAGGTTGGAAGCCGTGAGGTCACTGAGCGGCTGCTGCCTGTCAAGGGCGCACTGGAATGCCTATTCATCATCGGCTTTGAAGAAGTAGGGCCTACGTTAATTTCTATTTTGTTTTAATAATCGGACTTACTTAACTTCTTATAGCTGTTATGATTTGCTCGTTGACGGGAATGCTATTCCAATATTTTAGTTTTTAGATAATATTTTATCTTGCATATCTGTAGGGCTCAGATTACCTGGTCTTGCCTGAAAACACTCCGTTGGAACCCATGCATCATTTGCACGATTTGCTAATTAAACGCCGCTCGGAATTGGTGCAGACACCAACTGTAGAAGAAATTAAAATTCAGCCTGTAGCTGACACCGGAAATATTGTCCCGGAGTTCAAGCAATGGGACACGAAGCAGTATCCTGCAGATATTGAGGTACCGGTATACATTGTAAGCCTTGTATATTCCTTAGTTGGTTATCTGACCCAGGATTTCAGTATAACGCCCATACATTCGGAGTTTTGGAAGTGTCAATGGCCTGTGACCAAACCGAGACAGATTGATTGATCTTGAACACTTGCTGGATCAGATTCACCAGGGTATATTAATTGCGTTTTTATATTTCTAGTATCAGGAGAGGTTATTTAAAGCACGAATTGAGGTATCACTGAATCTTTTCACCTACTACGAGGATCCAATAATTCAGCGAAAGGCAAAGTCTCACATCCCAATAAATGAGCTGAATCACAATGCTCAACGTCATTATGATGGCATCTGCAAGGGCACTGTGTCCCCCGATATCAAGTCCAAGCCAATGGACCTCCAAGACTGCCTGCTTATGGAATTGCTTTTTTGGTTTAAGAATTCGTTTTTCAACTGGTTTGACCGCCCCATTTGTCCTTCATGTAATGTAACCATGGAGAAATGTAATTCAGTTTACCCTCTTCCAGAGGAGGCTGCTTGGGAAGCTAACCGTGCTGAAATGTACAGGTGTGATGCATGCACCAAAGAATCACGTTTCCCTAGGTACAATCATCCTCTGAAGTTACTCGACACGAGGACAGGGCGATGCGGTGAATGGGCGAATTGTTTCACTTTGTGTGCTCGAGCTCTGGGATTTGAAACTAGATATGTCCTGGATTGGACAGATCATGTATGGTGCGAAGTATACTCTCTGTCTCAAAAACGATGGCTGCACTGTGATCCGTGTGAAAATCGTTGTGATGCCCCATTAATGTACGAGGCAGGATGGGGCAAAAAATTGACGTATATCATTGCGGTTTCAAATGAAGACATTCAAGATGTGACATGGCGCTATTCCGTTAAGCATACAGAAATACTTCAAAGAAGGTTGTTATGCCGAGAGTCGTGGCTTTTACAAACTATCCTAAAAATTCGCCGAAAATTGCAACAGGGATTGGGGTTAGAGAGACGTAAAGTTTTGACCGATCGCCTTGTTAGTGAACTTGCAGAGTTTATGTGCCCAAGAATTGCCAAAGATGACGAAGTTCTTGGACGGACATCTGGATCGCTAACTTGGAGGCGTGAGAGAGGTGAAATGGGTCTTACCAGTGACCAAGTTCAAGGAATGACTTTCGAGTTATCCACGGAGGAGATTGTTAACAAAGTATTTCATCTGAAATATTCAACTGCAACTGATAAGTACGTCCGAGTTTCAACTAGTAATACCGAACTCAGTGGATGGCAGACTGGTGTATACGAGGCCACTCACATGTTTCGTAAAGTTGAGCAGGATTGGAAAATAGCCTACCTAGCACGTTCTGAAGGGATGGACACAGGAACAGTTGCATGGAAGTTTGATTGTTCGAAGACAAACCTCAAAATTGCTACAGTTGTGATAAAATGTTCCTTTAATACATACGAAAATGGAAATGTGATCTGGCAAATGTGTGCTGGGGACAAATGTATGAGGATCCCTGGAGGTAAGTTGTTTTTTCAGTTCGTTTTCTTTGGTCGTTTATATCATGAAAAATCTCGTGAAACAAGCAGACAAAATATTGGTAACTTAATTGCATGATAGTCATTCCCTAAATCATTAGTAGAATGATTAAAATATGATAGAATATTAATGATAAGGTTCCTATAAAATATTGTTGCATCAATTTCACCATTAGCTAATGCTGAGATATATTTGCTTTTAACAGGTGATGTTGTCTTCACAACTTCAGAGATGAATGGAGCCAAACAACTGACACTGTCAGTTCAGTTATCTGGAGGAGTTGGGGGAATTGCTTGGCAACATGCTCAGTTATTTCGACAGTCCATTAAAGATAAAAATTTGTTTCCATTCGATATCACCATTCACTTTGAGTGATCTTACCAGCCAACTGCAGCTTGGCTACATTTTAAAATTTTACTGCAACATTTTAAGGCACTAACAGGTTTGCGTACAACAATTAATGTACATGTACTTGATAATGTTTTAACCATTTTCCCAGGATTTATATGGGAAGTTTGACTTCCTAATTCAGTGTTCAGTGTTGTAATGATTATTCGAAGAACATCCTTTTGGGGAACCACCTGGTTGTGGGGAACAACAAACATTTTATTTTCGTGTGCAGGGACGCATACAGTGGCATGAAAAAAAACCAACAAATGGCGCGGGTGAGAGCACATGGTGTGGTAGCCATGGTATCCAAGGCGAGAGCACGCATTGGTTGTTATCGCAGTGTCCGTGGCGAGGTATTGGCCGAGGGGCAGTAAGGCCACTTAATTGAAAAATCTAATGGGCTTTGCAAAGGCCAGAAAAAGAACGGCGGTGCGATAACTGCAGTAATTACATACTGTACATCATGTACAAGGTTGGGACACCATTGGCGACCAGGACAAAGGCCAGTGACAGGTCATGCATGTGATGTGTGACCGGCACAAACACTGGCAATCAATAATCCTCAAAAAATGTGATGATTTTTTGAGGACTGTTGGAAATTGCATGTATTGCACGTGGGTATGAAATGAAATGAAAAGTGTAGCTACTCTGCAGTATAGCGCAGCACGTCGTCTGTGCATGCAGGTTATGGAGATGCAGACTGCAGAGGTTAGTCAGGTTAGTTCAAGGGAGGTCAGGGGGCACTGGGCGGGGTGGGCTTACCCTGTATCTGAGTTACCACAATTTCGATTTTGAAAAAAATTAATGGAATTCAATTCATTCGACCTGAAAATTCCTTTGCTGCATATCAAAGAGTATGCATTGTAGAGGTCTAGAATCCAAACTTTATTTTTTAAAGTCATTTCTAGACAAGTCTTTCTTACAAATGTAGGAATTGTTCCTCTAGAAATTGGCAATGACCACGCTTTCATCATCCATACTTTTGCAATATGTCGCTAGAAATTGTCCCAGTACAATGTATTTAGTGCTCATAAGACTTCAAATAAAAGTACTGTATGACATCACGTGATAAAAAAAGTTAAAATTATACCTACAAAAAGTCTTGACTCTGCGTTCATGTTCATGCTGATTTCAGGTCAGTATCTTATGCAATGATAGAAAAAACTTGCAGGAGAGGACTTGTTTTCAAGATAATGTGGATTTTTGTCTATACAGCTGCATCATGTGGCGTAGCTGGAGACTTTTCTTTTAATTTGGTGCCGTGTAACCGTATGTGTTGAAGATGATGCTGGTGAAACCAGATTTACAAATTGTGACATTTTGGCTTCACTCAGGTCATCTAGGCCTTATTATTCTGGTGACGGGGCAGTAAAACTTGACACGCTTTCTGGTTTTAGGATATTTTCCTGATAAAAGTCGGAATGAAGTCGTGAATTAACGAGTAAATTGAGCTCACCTGCAAAATGAAACGTGCTTTTTGTTTTTTGAATTTGGCGGTTGATTAATCCAGCGTGGTCCTATAGTACATTGCTGTCGCGAACTTCGATACAGCATCCAGCATTTGTCCCCATTGTCCAGAGTTGGACTATTTTGATGGTAATCAATCGGAATAAAGACGTTCATCAACAAATGAGGTAAGCACAACAGAAAAATCAAACGTATTCAAAATGCTAAATGCGTTCCTACCTTCAAAAGTCTTTTGGGTCACCCTATATCTACGTAGATTTACTTGGCGCATGACAGACTCCGTAAATTCACATAGTGAGTGGTGACACCTGGTGACAAATTAGCGCTAGTTTTTGAAAGATTGCAAATTTGTTCTTTTGAAATTACTTTATTGAAGAATTTATTGCAGGAAACATGTTATCTTCACATTGGTTTCTTAATAGAAGTACTGTGTGGTACACATGTTGTCGTTCTGATTTAAATTTTTTTTCCATAAAAGTTTTCAAACGAAACTTCAATCTTCATGAGGGTGGATTACGCCTCCAACAAGCAAAAAGTACATGTACAACAGAAGTTTGTGATCAATCAGGGAATGTTATTAGGAAAAATCGGCTAAATCCTTTAGGAATTCAGATGCTGAGTTCATGTTTACACGACCACATATTCAAAGAAGTATCGTCACAGTCTACAAACGTAAAGGGTCAACAGGAGAAAGTCGCTAAAAGCATTGAGCACTTGAAAGTTCACGGATTGTGGGGAAAGGAAACGTCTGTCCTGCCTGATGTGGATATCAAACTACCAGAATTACAAGGAAACAATATTGATGAGCACTTTCGAACAATTGCTGTGCAACAGTCTGAAAAATATCGCGAATACTCCACAGTTTTGGCTAAAGCCATACTACCTGCTTTACCGAAAAAATGGATTTATCATGTAAGCAACTCGACAATAATTCGTAGCAACTCTTAGCTATCACTTGTGTTGCCCTCTGTAGGCTATACTTAGATGCCAGTTTGCTTTTTAGACTGGTTGGACAAAATATAACGCAGATGGAACTTCGGTGGGAGTAGATTATCCTGAAGAATCTGCGTTGGTATTTGATATTGAAACTCTGGTGAAGGAAGGCCAATATCCGACAATTGCTACAGCTGTATCAACCACTCACTGGTAAGAGCTTTTGGATCAGCAATTAGCTCTGCATTTGGGCTGGTCCATTCTCAGACTCTGTATTCATCTGTAATTCATCTTGTCAAAAGTATCTCATTCTGTACCAATTTGATTTAAATTACTAGCTCGATCTCTGCTGTTTTTAATTTTTACTAGGTACTCGTGGTGTAGTAAACGGCTTAATATTGAAGAACCCTTCAGATTCTCAGAAAAATTATACATTGATGACTTAATTCCTTTGGAAACAAAAATTGGCCAAATAAACCATCCTACTCGTTCATTTGAAGAAAAGATTATCGTAGGACATAACGTCAGCTTTGATAGAGCCTTCATAAAAGAACAGTATTTTGTGAATGTGAGTAATCTTTTGGATAGATCGGCAAAATGTGTGAACTTTTGTCATACATCATATAGTTTATGTGCATGTTACAAGTTGAGGATTTCTATACAGAGTACTAAGACAAGATTTCTGGATACCATGTCATTGCATATTGCAAATGCGGGACTTACAGGGTTGCAACGTTCCTTACTAATGGCACAGCAGACAGGTAGCACAAACTGATACAAACTGAAATGTTAGCTTCTCTTTTTATCTTAATTTTTTTTCTTTTAAATTTTAAGGCAGCAGAAGAAAAGACGTTGAAGAGGCAAAAGCAAGAATAAGAGGACCTCCCGTAAATGAGTGGAAGAAAATTAGCAGCTTAAATAATTTAGCTGATGTTTATAAGCTGTATTGCAAAGGACCTGCCCTTCAAAAGGAGAAAAGAGAAATTTTCGTAAAAGGATCGGTTATAGACGTTCGCGAAAACTTTCAAGACTTGATGGCATATTGTGCAAAGGATGTCCAGGCAACTCATGCCATTTTTTCTGTAGTTTTTCCAACATTTCTTACAAGGTTGTATTCCTGTATTTAAACAATAATGTATTTCATGATAATTTAGAATGGAGTGATTTTATAATTTTTTATTTATTTCAGATTTCCTCATCCAGTTACATTTGCTGGCATTTTAGAAATGGGCTCCGCATATTTACCAATAAATCGTAATTGGGAAAGATATATTAACAAGGCACAATCGACATATGATAATGTGGAAAAGGATTTGAAATTAATGCTGATGAGACTAGCCAATGATGCCTGTAGTCTAATGACTGACAATAAGTCAGTAACTTCTTGGACATGCTAAATATTAGCTACTGAACTTGGTGTTACATAATTGTACTAATTTTTTTAGCAGCAAAAATGATCCCTGGTTATGGGATTTGGATTGGACTGTCAAGAAATCGATGTTAAGAAAAACCTCACCAGCAAAGACACCAAAATCTGCTGACAGCGTCACGGTAGGTAATGCGCTGTGACAGGTGCTATTTTTGTCTGGAATTATGAAATGTAGAAATGTAGACAACTTTTTGGTTCTTAGTATGTGTTTTGAAAATGCACAGATCCACTTGCACTGTTTGGTTGCTGGTAATTATCTCACGTGTGTTTTCCTGAAGTGACTGGCATCTTTGTCATTGTTTTCCTCAATTTTACAATTCTAGAATAGTACGGAGAATCTGCCACAATTAGATGGGTATCCAGCGTGGTATCACAAGTTGTGTCCAAAACTCAAATTTGACGATGATGACTGGAAAGCTGGACCATCCTTAATAAGTCATCAAACAAGGGCATGCATCTGTTTTAATTAAATTCCACGGTCAATTAAGTCTGTTCTGCAGAGAAATATTAGCATGGTTATGTTTTCAAATTTTCAAAATCGTACTGAACGTTTTTATCAGATAACGCCGAAGTTAATGCGACTCACATGGGATGGTTATCCATTGCATTATAGTCGTGAACATGGTTGGGGGTACCTGGTTCCTGGAAGACCAATGGCTGACAACGAACAAAGCGTCCTACTAGAGTAAGATTCGTTGCAATTTTGGAAAATAGAAGTAAATAAATTCTAAATAATGTATGGTGTATTCTGAAATTGTTAGGAATATTCTTAAAATATGTCCACTTCCATGCAACTCTGATGTAGATGTAAATGCAGAGTTGCAAGTCGGGATCGACCATGATGTTCTTTGGAAACGAATTATTGAAGGAGATGTTGATCCATCGGAAGCATCAGCAATGTGGGAAAGTGTGATGGCGCTGAGAGAACCGAAAAAGAAAACGAAGGTGACATTATTTTTGTTTAATTTAGCAATAGACTTGTCGCAGGTAAAAAACACGTATCGAACTTAGCAGTCACAAACTTGTAGCTATATGTAGCTAAAAATGTCATCTGGTGCTTCATTTATTTGTAGGTAGAATCTGACGGGCCTGCACGTCATCATGGCAATGGTCCTTATTTGGATGAAGACATACCCGGGTGCTGGTTTTTCAGGCTACCTCACAAAGTAATTTCTTATTGTTCATTTCCTCTTAATGGAAAAAAAAGATAACGATTCTCAAATATTGATTTGCATTGAACGCAATTTATAGGATGGTCCTGAATGTCGTGTAGGCAACCCTTTAGCTAAAGATTTTTTGAACAAAATCGAGGATGGAACTTTAAAATCTAATGCAGGCGAACATGCCAATTGGGCCCTTAAAATGAGCAAAATGTTATCATATTGGAAAAATACCCATAAAAGAATAACGTGAGTCAGAATGTTACACTTGGAGGGTATGTAATGATTCTTTTTGTATATATTTATCGTTTCTCATATGTTATAATTGAAATAGATCTCAAATGGCAGTTTGGTTAAAATCTAATGAGCTTCCAAAAACTGTGTTATATGAAGAAAATGAGGATAGCGCTCAATTCGGAGCTATCATTCCTAGGATTGTCACAGCCGGAACAGTAACCCGAAGAGCTGTGGAACCCACTTGGTTGACAGCTAGCAATGCTTATGTAAGGAGTTAGTACAGTTGGTACTTATATCTGAACATTTATGTAATACAGAAATGTAATGTAGGATTTAATCGTTGCACCTTATATGAACAATGACGCTTCTTTTCAGATTGATAGAATTGGAAGCGAATTAAAAGCGATGATTCAAGCATTTCCTGGTTATCATTTTGTCGGTGCTGATGTGGATTCTCAAGAACTGTGGATTGCTGCCATTTTAGGAGATGCACATTTTGCTGGAATGCATGGTTTGTAATCATCATACAAACGTGTTATACATTTATGACTTGTATAATCATGTCAATTACACGAAATGCTGTTGTAGGTTGCACAGCATTTGGCTGGATGACGTTGCAAGGCAAGAAAAGTAATTCTACAGACATGCACAGTAAAACTGCCTTGACCGTGGGCATTACACGAGATCAGGCAAAAATATTAAATTATGGACGAATTTATGGCGCTGGGCAGCCGTTTGCTAGTCGACTTTTAATGCAGTTTAATCACCGTCTTACACTCGACGAAGCAAAGTCAGGAGCACAGACTATGTATGCATCTACAAAAGGATTAAGAGGGTAATTTGGGAGATTTTTTTTGCTTTTGAAATGTTGAAAGTTACATGTTTACCAAAATTACATATTTATATTCCAGATATCATCTAAATGAAAAAGGAGTTGAATTACGTAGAATAGCCCGAGAGCAAGTGAACAAGAAAAGCAAGCATGATTGTGAGCCTGATTTTCCTGAAAATTTTATTTCACGGAAAGGTCTACATCGGCTTTTAATACATTTTGGAAGGTATTGCGTTCTAATGAAGTAGCTTTATAGCTTGACATATTTTATTATATGTTATATTAAAATTATTTCGTTTACTCTTGATTTCACAGTGAGTATGACTTTCAAGATGTTGTTGCCAAAAGTATATGGATCGGGGGTACAGAATCTGCAATGTTCAACAAACTTGAAGAGATAGCATTGTCTCTAGAACCAAAGACGCCTGTACTTGAATGCCAAATAAGTCGGGCTTTAGAAGCGGCATATGTAATGGATAATGTAAGTTTGAATGCATGTGTCTCGATAGGCAATGCCTATACTTTCCTGCTTTTTCTTGACATAATGCTTCTTTTAAAAAACTATCCCTTTTTTAGTTTATGACGAGTAGAATTAACTGGGTGGTCCAAAGCTCGGCCGTAGATTATCTTCATTTAATGCTTGTCTCCATGAGATGGCTATTTGACACCTATGAAATCGATGGTCGTTTCTGCATCAGTATTCACGATGAAGTCCGTTACCTTGTAAAAAGTAGTGACAGATACAGAGCTGCTCTGGCACTTCAAATCACAAATTTGTTCACGAGGTCAATGTTTGCTTACAAGTTAGGAATGAATGATTTGCCCCAAGTATGTCTTCATCTTTATTTCAAATTGAATACAAAACTGCATGCTCAGGATTTAAAATTTTGTATTTGAATGCAGTCTGTCGCATTCTTTTCTGCTGTTGACATCGACACGGTTCTGAGAAAAGAGGTTCACCTTGACTGTAAAACACCTTCAAATACACATGGATTGGAAACTGAATATGGCATTCCACAAGGTTGCTCTGAGTTTTATTTATTTAAGATAATGACGAATTATTTTTGTGAAACTTTTTACACGCATAGTATAAATTTCTGTCAACATTTGAAAAAGCTGTGGATTTATATTTAGCATTACAATGATATTTCTTTTCTAGGAGAAGCTGTGGACATATATTCTTTATTGGAAAAAACAAATGGTCAATTGTCAAAATAATAAAGGTTAGAATTTGGAGATTTTGAACCGTATATTTTCAACAATTTACTGTTCAAGCGTGTATAAATTTAATAAATTTCATATTTACAAGTCAACCATTTACTTGTATAATTTTTACAGTTTCCTACTAATTTGCACAAGTTATGCATAATCCGTCTTTGGCAGGTCTTGTCATTAATATTTTTAGACTTTTTGAACAACCCCTGTGCTCTTGCAATAGGGCAAGCCATGCGGAGTTGCCCATCAGCATGATCTCAGCATGCAGCGGTTAGTGAGGTACGTACGAAAACAAGACCAGACAATTGGTGGTGGTATACCTGTCAAACATATTGTGCTCATGCGCTGAAAACATTTAATTTTAGTACTCATTCAAGTATCTCAATTACATTTCTGTTGGCATATTCACTCATAGTTGAGAATATTTGGAAAGGGACTAAAGAGTATTCAATGGCTGGGACAAAGGAATGGCAGTTCAATGGCAAGATATCTTTAAGCAATTTGATACCTCTTCTCCATTAAATGTGTCTTAACTCTAAAATTATCTATTTTAGATGCAGTAGTCAGTTATGCAATCAGTAATTATCAAGATGAAATTGAACGCATACTTTTAGAGGGCGATGTTAGTAAGCATTATTCTGTTGTAATAAGGCAAGTATATGCAACGTATCTACATGTATACTTGTTTGCATTTTATCTATTTGTGCTCACATTTTGATATGCAACTTGACGACTAGCTAATATAGCCGTCATTTCAGTGATTTTTAATGTAGTCCTACATACTGTACATGATTTGTCACTGGTTTGTCGATTAAGAGCTATTGTCAATCGTATAACCATGTATCTGCATGTATAAATCGAACATTTATTTGATTATCACCTTGTTTAGTGCACTTCTGTTATTTGAAGCTTGCATGGAAATCACTCAAGACTTGTTGTATAAACCTTTAAATTTGCTTCCACGTTTGGATGCTGCCCTAGGACAAGCTTGTGCTGTTGTCTTTGAAGATCATGCGAAGAAAAACGAGATGGTAAATCAGTGGCTTTTTATTAGATTTTCGATATTGCACTTGATTTCGAGTTTTGAAGTATTCAACTGAACTAGCTAGTTGATCTGATTTAAACTAGTGGTAGAAATTCAGGTTCCAATATGATCCCCCGCAGATAGCTAGACAGCTTACAATATGTATAAATTCTGTAGTACAAAATTCGAACAAATTTCTGTTTTGCGCATGGCCGTTTTTTGTGCAGTCTGCGGAAAATTCTTGGCGCCTGCATAGAATGAAACTGAATTTTTTTTTCTCACTCCAGACTTTAAAACCTCATGTGCATGCCCGAGTTAAAGGGCTGCCAATATGTCCTGAACTGACAAGGAATATTCTACCGAGGTCTAATGATGTTGGGATGTTTATATCATTTTCTGGTTTGTGAACATATTCTCAGTTTCTTGGCACTGCTTGCATAGTAAGCTATAGAAAACACTGCCTACATCATGTTTGATGTAAACGTGTAGATGGTGGTACTAATGTGATCGAGAGCCGAGTTCAATATATGCACCATACTACTTTTAATTGTACCTTTTGATTAAGTTTGCTCCAAAAATTGTAGCTGCCATACATTTGAAACACAAATGCAAGTTCTCAAGTTGTGTCCATTTGTAAGAAAAACAGTTGATATGGGTATTGCCTTCTGTAGATGCTGTGAAGTGGATTTTAGGAAGTAAGCATTCTGATGGTTTTTTCTTGTTTGAAGGCACAGTTATCAGAACAACACTGGCCAAAGTTTTGGAACCTGAAAAGGACTATTTTTGTAATAAATGCAAATATCGCTTCAAAGCAAAGGTAACTTCCTGAATTGGGTACATTTTGTTCTAACAGAAGGGGTTGTTGTTATGTGTAAGCAAATTTCATAATTTTAGGCAGAATTGGAGCAATATTATTCCATTGATAAACCATTGATGTGCCCTAATCCAGAAGGCCGGTGTGGTTCAAAAAAGTTTTGTGCATCTACTAAGCATGGTAACATTATATATTTCATTTGAGCTTTGTACTCATAGGCAAATGTTCTTTTGTTAATTTCAAATTTGCACTCAAAAGACCCTTTGCAATGGAAGGATTATCAGGAAATAAAGGTCCAAGAGAGGGTGCAAACATTATCTTTGAGGGCAATACCTAGGACAATGTGGATTGTATTGCAGGACGACTTGGTAGATTCCAGCCAGCCAGGCGATGACATAACTGTGAAGTAAGTTTATTAGTTCATTCATTGAGTTCAATGTAATTTAATGCCCAAATGTTTATTGTGGAAAATTTTCCATTTCTTCCACCTAATTTTTTGTAGTGGTATTGTTATACGGAGGTGGCGGCCTTTTGTTTCTGACACTAAATGTGGCATTGAACTAGTTATTAAAGCAAACTACATTCAGGTGAATAATGATCAGCGATCACAGACTGCAATTACAAACGAATTGGTAGGTTATTTGAATATTCCTTTACAGAGGTATGTTTTTGTTCTGATTTCAGTATTTTTGATATGTCCTTCAGAAACAAGAGTTCGTGGATTTTTGGGAAAGACACAAGCATAAACCACTGGTTGGAAGAGATGCGATTCTTCAAAGTTTTTGTCCTCAAATCTATGGTTTATACCAGGTGAAATTGGCTGTTGCTTTAGTATTGGCTGGTGGAGTTGCAAAGGTTGATGAATCTGGCACAAAAACAAGAGGAGAGAGTCATTTGCTCCTTATTGGTGATCCTGGTAATTCTATTTTATTGGAATACATTTCTGGGATGTTGTCATCAATGAGATCGATCTCTAATTGGAAAAAAAATCCTTTGTTTTTAAGGAACAGGAAAATCCCAGTTCTTAAAATATGCAGCAAAGATTTTTCCACGATCTGTTTTAACAAATGGAATTGGCACTACATCTGCTGGTTTAACAGTAACAGCAGTTAAGGTTAACAAATTATTACATCTAGTTACTTGAAATCATTTTTAGTCCACCTTACCTTCCCTCAGAAGTAGCAAGGGCACATCAGTCGATCACAAAAAGCTGGCTTGAGGCAATGCTAATTTTAAAATGTTTATAGGATGGAGGTGAATGGCATTTGGAGGCAGGAGCTTTAGTGCTTGCAGATGGCGGAATTTGCTGTATTGATGAATTTAATAGTATAAAAGAACATGATCGTGGCAGCATATTGGAAGCAATGGAACAACAGACAATCAGTGTTGCAAAGGTGAAACATTTCGTTATTTTTTGGCCAAAACATTTTCAAATGGATAAGACTAATGGCCCTTTATTATATTCAAACCATATTTGCCATTACTTGTCCAAAAAGTAAATTTCAGGTATTAAATTTAATAGGCTGGCTTAGTGTGTAAGATGAATTCGCGCTGTACCATTTTGGCTGCAACAAATCCAAAAGGCAATTACGACCCAAATTCAGTAAGCGTTATTTCAATTTATTTGTAAATCATTTTAAAATGTGCCTTATTATAATCTAGTCGAGCACAACAAACACGCTGCGTTTTCATTACAGTCTATTCAAGTCAACATTGCACTGGCTAGTCCACTTTTGAGCCGGTTTGATCTAGTTCTGGTTTTGTTGGATACTAAAGACGATGCGTGGGATAATTTGATTTCTACACATATCCTAAATGGATTCGATCTACAAGGTATTCATTTTATTTTTTCTTATCACGATACACATTTTAGATAATATGTGAATTATTTTCTGGGAATTTACATGTATTTTGTAACCTTTATATCCTGATATCCAACTCATTTTAAAATAACCTAACAGATTTGCAGTTCACACATTTATCAAGGTGGAGCATGGATAAAATGCAGTGTTATTTTTGCCTTATTAAATTACTTAAGCCATCAATGACCTCTGATGCTCACAACATTTTGCAACGATATTATTTATATCACCGACAAGCTGATGCCCGAAATGCTGCACGCACAACAGTCCGTATGCTGGAAAGCATGATTCGCTTGTCTGAAGGTGCAAATTTACCCAATAATTACGCAATGATCAAAACCAAATGCATTTATGTGTTTATGTATTCTGTCATATTTTCACAGCACATGCGAAATTAATGTTCAGATCTGAAGTATTGGTTGTGGATGCAGTTACAACTATTTTTATAATGGAATCGTCGATGCAGGTAATAAACATGATTCTTGTATTTGTATTTCTTACATTCAGGGAGCAAAGTTTTATTCCCAAATTGTTTTTGAGGTTTTTAGTCACTTGTTTCCTTGCAATTAAATACCAGAAAAGATGTTCAAATGATTGAGGGTACTGATTGAGGTTAAAATGATAATGACAAAATTTAAACTTTAGGCTGCCTCGTTTATAATTGATGGAGACGTTTTACACACCACGTTTCCCGACGATCCAGAACGAGAATACCGGCAGCAAGGTATACTTGGCAATTGAATTATTACGTCTGGCAAAATTCTTTTAAGTACACATAATGTTATTGATGTAGTGATTTTTTTTTTAGCTGAAATTGTTTTAAAGAAATTGAACTTGGACAACATTTTGGAGAAAGAATTAACACGACTCGATCAAGCGCAGCTCAGTGATCAGAATCCAGTGGCAGCTGATGATAATTCACAGACTGCTGCCTCGCAAATGCCTAGGGATAATATCAATGGACATCCTGATCCCAATAACGACCAATCACGTGTAGTGCCAAATACCCATGATAGTGGCAGAGAGTCACTTGTAGAAAACTTCAGTGTCACTGATACTCGGACATCTGGTTTAGGAAGTTTCAAGTCAAGTGCACAACAAGATCAAATTCAACTGGTCCAACCGTCATTGAAAAGTGGGCCTGCTGGTGACAATAATGTAAAAAGAAGCTACGCAAGTTTAGGCACAACAACCAATGGACATAATAAGCGAAGACAACACAACGAATCAGTGTTCACTAGTGAAAGCGCGGTTTCGAGCAACCATCCTTCACCTGCTAAAGTGTCGCAGAATATGAGGGATGAAAATCGGACTGTGCATGAAAATGCTCTACAAAGTCTGCAAAGGTTTCGGTACCAGAAGACATGCACCACATCGCCAAAAGATACAGAAAGCACATGCAACGCGCCAAAGAAACCCATCGCGCAGAACTCATTGGATATAAATGACATCAGTGGCCTGAATGAAAGTGATTTGAATCTCGAGTGGTTAACTTCGAGCAGTAATTGATAGGTACTTATGCGCCCGTAAAGCTGCTAGTACTCGACACGTACAACGTGAAATGATGTTCTGACAACTGGGCATGTGTTTAATGCAAAATTGACGCCCTTGAGCTGACTCAAGACCTTCCATCTGTTTGCCACTCGTCCATCATTACAAATGCTATCAATTATTGAAAGCAATTGTCAAAGCAAACTTCATCTGCCCGAAGGCTAGATGCCAACGTTTGGGCGTTGAAGTACATATTCGTCGATAAAACAACGCAGTGCTTTGAATAAATCATCCACATTCGCTCGTACAATGAGGAAGTCACGAGAGTCCAAACTTCACTATCCATATGGGATAAAATTATACCAAGTGCAATGTCGAACTGACAACGAAGAGATGGACAGCTTTCATTTTTTTTTTTTTTTTTTTTGGGAACTTTTACCAGTGCAAATCATCACGAACTATTAATAACAAGCACTGATCTGATTCTACCACTCCTGCGAAAGTGCAGTATGTACTCATCCAAACATTTCTCCCCGTCATTTATGGATGTCCCTCGTAATTGCTCCATTGGAAGTCGTGCATACACTCCTGTCCTTCCCGTTTCTGGTCGTCACGTGGCCGCCGCCTATTTCCGGTTCGCTCAAAAATTGTTTGCGTGTTCCATTCTGAAGAAGATCCGTCTCGTTGGAAGTTTTGTTGCGTTCGTCTTCCTGGTTTTTAACTTGAGTTTTGACCCAAAGTATAACTGCAAGCATGGCTCAGGAGCCGATGGAAGAAATGGGGTAAGTGAAATTGCATTGTGGAACTGATATTAATTCTGGCCGTAATTATTCTTTGCCTGATCGCCAATTTCGTGTGTGGTATATCGGCTGTATAGGCGAGGTTCGTGCCGATTTCGTTAACCCTAAAGTTGATGAATTGTCGATCTAGGGTGGATGATTGAGCATGGAGGCTGAATTGTTTTTGTAATATCGCTTCTCATCTCCTTGAAATACCTGGAAAGCTAGTTTTGTATGGAATTTCGTGTCGCTTTGCTGCATGCTTATGTACGCCTAAATTTGGGCGGTTTGGGTTGCTGGTTATCTCCACGAAATTCAATGGATGAAACTAAGAAATCTAGCCCTAAATTCGCACCTAATTTAATTGTTATTTATTGAAATGGCTAGTGGCCCATTACAAGTTGTCCAAAATGAACTTTTCGCGCTTTCTTTCGCTCAACACGTGTTTGTACTTTGTTTTCAGCACGATAAGTGCAGAAAGATTAGGCGGGCCTGTTGCCTGGATGAGAGAACCTCTGGGACGGGTAATATTCGCACTTGTCTGCCTATGAGTTGCCTCAGTAATCTCATTCTGGATTATTGGAGCTTTTGCATTGACGAAAGCAAATTAGAATGGTAACATTTGCTATGCTGCGACTCATGCAAAACCTTTGGTGGAACTTTCGACTTTTAAGAAACCCGCCCCAGAGTTTCCCACACGGCAACGTGCATATAACATTTGTTCCAGCCAAGCTGTGTGAATCTTTGTGCTGTGCTTAAGTCTGTTTTATTTAAACTTTCAGCCTAAAAAATTCTTATAAAGATTTGATCCTGTTATTAACAATGCATCGTTTCACTGTGGGCACAGCCTAATTATGGCCTAAACTAACGAACTCAACCAATATGTTGCTTCTCAAAGTGTGCGCCGTGGCGCGTAACTTTTTGTGTCACGCATGCTGTGTAACTGTTTGCTTGACCGCTGCTGAATGCTTCGCGTGTAACCCACATTATTATCGGGCACAGGCAGTTTTCCTCCATGTTGATGCAGTTCCTTTTAGTTTAGCAAGAGGGAATACATGCTAATCAGAATATCATAATCGGCCTTGAACTTCATAGTTGTTCATACTGTTGCTACATAAATGAATAAACTAGTAGGCCTATGTCGAGATGCCTTACTTGAGCATCTGTATTGAAATTATCAGGTATCCTGGTTTATGGTGATATTTAGGTTGTGCACTGTATGATAGGATAAAACGAGTTTGGTTTCGGATGTTCTGCATAAGTGTTTTAGATAATTGGCCAACTTTGAACGCCTTGATATTGAGACAGCACGATTTAAATGTCAACATGGGTGGATTTAATTATCACCATGTTAACATGCAGAGTTTAAGATACCTTAACCAGGCTGTGTAAGTCATCCATGTGATCCTGTTGTACATAACTTTACGTGACTTTTTAAAGTTATAATGATACTCGCAGACTTTGATATGTAAGGCACCCTGAACCAAACATGCTAGTCGCCACAAAAAACATGTAAACAGTTTCCACAGGCTTCACAGGAGATGAGCACGTGTTGTACATGTACTGTATATGATTGGTAAATCTAAAACCAGATTCAAGGGAGCTTCGGCAAAGTCCCATAGTTGAGCTAACCGGGAGCAAATACATTTGAATTTGGTTTTAAACTAACCTAGATAGACTACACACATCAAAGTCCACATTGTTTTGCTATGACGCAGAGGATGATGTCTTACATGCCTCTTTCCTGCTTTAGTATGTTTTTGTTATCACACG
>JAQFYZ010001704.1:0-21399 GCA_034695085.1 Cylindroiulus punctatus
AAATGTATATTCCTAAAATATATTATGCATATGCATTGCCACATTATATATTTGTAGAAGATATTTTTATATATTATGAATATAACATGTTTTGCATCATATATGTTAAGTATATTCCAGATATATGCAAGTATATTATAAAGAACCGGGGAACCCGGTCCCTCGGTTCGGTGCGAAATTGTTTTGGTGTAGCCAAAATCAATATCTGAAAATTTGATCAGTCAAAATTGTAAAGTCATGTTTTACGCTGGAAGTCGGTAGTGGAAGTGCCACCATTTTCCAGAAGTTCGTCATCTTGACTATTTGGCAGTTGTTTGTGACACATCACGTTTTACGCTTTAAGTGAAGTACTGGAAGTGCCACCATTTTCCAGAAGTTCGCCATCTTGACTATTTGGCAGTTGTTTGTGACAATCCACGTTTTACGCTTTAAGTGAAGTACTGGAAGTGCCACCATTTTCCTGAAGTTCACCATCTTAACCTTTTTGTGCCACCATCTTGACCTTATTGTGCCACCATCTTGACCTTTTTGTGCCACTATTTTCTCGATATCTGCCATCTTGACCTTTTTGTGCCACCATTTTCCCGATTTCAGCCATCTTGACCTTTTAGTGCCACCATTTTCTCTAAGTCTGCCATCTTTACTTTTTTGTGCCACCATTTTCCCTAGGTCCGCCATCTTGATTGTTTTGTGCCACCATTTTCCTTAAGTCCGCCATCTTGACCTTTTTGTGCCACCATCTTGACCTTTTTGTGCCACTATTTTCTCGATATCTGCCATCTTGACATTTTTGTACCACCATTTTCCGAAAGTTCGCCATCTTGACGTCACATTTTTCGCATGACATCATTACTGGAAGTGCCATCTTTATCCAGAAGTCCGCCATCTTGATTTTTTTGCAGTTGTTTGTGTCGTCACGTTTTACTCGTGATGCCAGCACAGGAAGTACCGCCATCTTGTATTACTTGTGCGACTTACAGCAGCTAATGACATCTGCCATTTTGAACTAATTTATTTGGCGGTTGATTTAATGTTTTATAATTACTTGAAAAAATTTTAGATGTAGTGGGAATCGAACCCAACACCAGTAGGTTGGAAACCAAGAGTCTTACCACTATGCCATTATCCCAACATATTTTCTTTTCACTGCTAACAAAAGTGCATCTAGATTCTAGATGCACTTTTTGACCCATTGGGACCCTGTATCCCCTACAGGGGAGTCCCGTTACACTTTCGGACCAAACACTAATAGCTTTTATTTGCATTACACTATCCCACATCGATGCCCATACTTTATATATTTTTAAATTTAAAAAATTTAATTTTTTTTAAAACCGCATATTTTGCTTTTTTTTGGTTTTGTTTTCACCAATCGTTTTGTTAGACCCCCCATGAGCTTATATTTGTATATCCAAGTCGCCGCAGTTTTTGGATTTTCTTTTCTCGAGAAAACGCAAAGTGTTACAAATTTTAGACACCTTATCCCCTACAGCGTGTTCCCTTTAGATTTTAAAAATTTACCCCAATAGACTTTTTTGCGCAACATACCGTCTCCTATCGATCCCCCTACTTAATTTTTTATTTTGTGGATTTTTCAAAAAAACAATTTTTTCACAATCGTTTTATTGTGTTTTTGTGTGTTTTTTTTGGTAAATCGTGTTTTCTGACCCCCATGACCTTATATCCAGGTCGGTTCGGCTCTTGGATTTTCCGTTCCTGGAAATCCAAAAAGTGTTACGTTGGCACTTTAATATAAGAGGATATATTATGTACATATTATTTTCCTTATGGGTAGGCTGACCCTGGCGCCCCTTACCCTGGAGGTGGACGCCACCTGGCGGGTGACAGGTTAATGTGGGAGGCTGGGTGCGTTTGACCCGGCAGTCAGGTCTGGGATTCATGGTCGTGCAGTCCTCTTTTTGTTAGCTGTGGGCCTTAGCCCTGATTCCTGCGTGGGGGTTGTGACCCCAAGTTCAACGTGCTGTTTTTTCGTTGTTATTATGTGTAAGTTGAGTCGCGAGGGCCTGTTGCCTCAAGTATAATGCGGCCTTTATTTGAAAGGAACTGATCTCCTCGAGGAGACACTATTCGCCTTCATGTTGTGATGGCCGAGTTGGCCTTTCTACTATGTGCTGCTGGGCCGAGTTGCCTGTTTAAGTGATATCTGGTCAAGCTGGCCTGCCTTCGTTGTGATATTTGGTCGAGTTGGCCTATTTGTAACTGTGATGTTATGCCGAATTGGCTCAATAAAGACTGTTAACTCTGCATCTCGCCTACGGCTCATCTAGACTGAACTGGAGTACCATTACAGTATTAATTAACTAAACCCCAACTGTGTAAATGGCAGTGTTTGGCAAAGTTTAAAAATCTACAACTAAATAACTACTTGTATAATTCAGTTACTAACAAACAAGGACTAAAACCTTTTAGCGGCGAATTTTGAAAATGGTAAAAAAATAAAATGGAAAAAAGATTGAGTGATATACATGTATAACAGGCGTTCCTATTAATTAAAGGAAATCCTCAGTTCGTTAATTGCATTTTAGGGTTTCTCGCATGGGCTCACACCTACTTTTCGTTATATAGCAGACTTAAATTTAAAATAAAAATTTAAAATAAAATTTAAATTTAATAAAAATTTTAAAATTTTAAAATTTAAAATTTTTTTAAAAATTAAATATAAAATTTAGCCCTGGTCAGGACCTTTAATGGTCGAAACGTTGTGTCACTCGTGTTAACTGTTACAGTGAATAACATCATGAATATTATATTCTATAAAAGAACAAAGAAGTGATGGAACTGAAGAACGTCCAATCAGAGAGACGTGGCTTGTCGATTAGTGCTTCCATGCCTCTTCAGACGGGGAAAGTTCGTTCAGTGGTATGCTGCACGTGATTGCAATCAACAGTGTACACTGGTACAGTGGCGGATCCAGGGTGGGGTCCCAGGGGTCAGGACCCCGTTTGGCAAAATAGAAACTTTACACTAGATAGATTTAAACCAAAAAAGAAAAATTCATACTAGATAGAATGGTTAATAAATCGGAAAAATCTTAACTAAAGACTTCATGGAATAAAGTAAAAGTCAATAATGTTTACTACACGTGCAGGATTAGGCCTAAACCTGGAAACGAAAGCACACTAGAATTTCAAATTCCTAGGGCTTAAGGCTGATTCACAGTATAGCCATGCAATATGGATCTACAGGGGCCCGGCCTGTAGACGTCCGACATTCTGCGCGGATCCTCCGTCGTCCGGCTCCTTAGCCAGCCTGCCGAAGTCCTTCCCTGACCCGACCTATCCAGGTCGGACGAAGATAGTCGCCCCGACTCCAGACCGAACTTGGCTCCCGTTCCGCCGTCCGCCGCTGTCTCCTATCGGAGGCTCGACTGACCAGCCGACCCGACCCGAGACCCTGGACCCTCTTCCCGAAGCCTCGGGAACATCTATTCGCCCTGGTATCAGGCCCGGCATCCCTGCTAATAAGGTCCTATCCAGGCCCTACCAGATACCCAACAACCTCCGACCTCAGCAGGAAAGCCGAACACTCAGAGAAGGTGGGAAGATTGCCCAAGAACCTCAAACAATCGCCCATAACTAGCGCCCAACAGTGCTCGGACTTACTAGCCCCTTGCATCCCGTCCCGACCAAACGATTTGTTAAGTGTGTTCCGGATACCCGATCAGGACACCATCCGACGTTACGATGCAACGAAGCCACCACAAAGACGAAGCCGTACAAACCCCACCTCACACCAGGTCGGGTAAGACCTTTCACAACAGCAAACGGCCACCAAGCTCTCCTGGAAAATAGGCCGCCGACCAAGACCGTTCCGGCGACTCGGCGTCGTCCGCCCCGGCAGGGCGACCAACGCATTCAAAAACTTGGTCATCCTAACAGCAAACCTCGCCAACCCGACAACTACATCAGTCACGATCCGACTCAGGCCACTCCAGCCACTCGAAGCCCGACACAATCCACATCCCGTCGGCACAGCCACAACTTCGAGTACAAGTGTCGACACCCGACCCGCAACCGATACCGGAAGACATCCGACTGCTGACAGACTTCAACCCAGGACTGGCCCTGTTCATCACAAATTTGAACATCCGACTGCAACAACAAACGCTACTCTCCATACCGCAAATAGGCTTCCTGGAGGCCCAGTCCACTCATTAGGATCAGGTCATCGCTCGGCTCCGACATGACCTGCACACAGAGCGCATGGACCTGGCGGAAACTCCAGTCATCGCTGATACACTCCGGTCGTGCCTCCGACAACACGAATGTGACCCAGCTACAACGATGTCTTCAACGCCGACCAAGCCGGTAGTTCCACAGCCGGCACATCCAGGCACACCATCTCCACCAACAGACTCCAGCACTTCGTTTTTGGCGGCTATACGACGCCCTACCTTGAACATTAACTCGTCGAGCACGACGTCTTGACCTACATCCACCATCGCATCAGTATCGGAAGGTACCTACTACCCCAATGCTGACCAGAGGTCCACCGACGTCGCACCACAGGCGACTGCCAACACCCCCCGACCATGGCCATCAGCCACAACCCCAGCCAGGTAACCGCCATAACAACACCGCCCACCTTCAGAGACCTCCGCAAGGACCCAGAGAAGATGGACTCATATGATGTGACCAAGCTATTTAGTAAAATTGGAATCTTCAACGGTCGGAGGTCCGATTTTACAGGGTGGCGGGCATCGGTCTTGAATGCGCACTACGGCAACTGCCTATCCGACCATCAAACTCTCCAAGCCATCATGGACTTACTTGGAGGTGATGTCCGAGGATGGTGGTCCAACCAGGTCAACCATATAGCCACAGTAGAAGATGCAATGTTACAACTCTGCGATAGGTACTACAAACAGGAATCCGACTCGGCCCTCATGTCACGACTACACGCTATGTCGCAAAGAGACACACAAACAGTCGGCGATATATATGGTAGATATCTTCCAGATGCTAGAAGACCCATTACCCGAGAGCCAACAAATCACATACATCTACAATGCATTACACACGAGTATCAAGGATCACCTCATCCGACATGATTTTCGTACCATTCAGCAACTACGAGCGGCGGCGAGTCGACAATAAGATAGATTCTACGACAGCGGCCGCTGGAGGAGCGTGTACAAAGATGGACGCCGATACACGGAACGAAACGGCCAGCCACCGGGCACGGACTCACAATTCCGCTCGGACCGCCGTACACCCCGCTCACAACAATCCTCCGACCAGAACAATACGGACTGACGTCGGAACCAGGCCATTAAAGGGGACAACCATTCCAACGGCTGTTCGCATTGTGGCATGAAGAATGTGACAACCGCCTCTTGCCCCAACCAATGCGGGAAGAAGATACGAGCTCAGCTAGTGGAAGTGGAACTAGCCGAACTATAGGAGGAAGAAATGGCCACTGAGGACTGCCCATTCGACCACAAATCCGACGAACAAATTATCATCACTCAGCTGATCCGTATCTCCACACCACGTGAGGTTTCCGACCACAACTCGAATTTTCCCGACCTCATCCAAGCACTGTGCCGTCTACAAGGCACAGAAGTGGTGGCCGTCATGGACACTGCGTCCACGACGTCCATTGCAGGCTTTCCACTCTTCGACCACCTGGTCGATACACAGCACCCACTGGTGCCGGTCACACGTTACCTTCAGCTGGCGGACAACATCACCAGAAGGGTGGATGCCTATCTGGCCTACATCGGAATCTCAATCGAAGGCCACCCGGAGCAACCGATTGCGATCACAGTGATCCCCGAACTCACCTCCACACAACTCATCCTGGGACTAGACTTTTTGGCAGCAGCAAGAATTTCCATCCACCCAGCCACACAGTCATGGGGTTACACCCCACACCCTCTGATGGAACCAGGGCTAACAACGTGCCCTGAGGAAGGTGATGACCGACCGACAATCATCCGTCGGGACCCTCGTCCACCAACTCCGGTCCCCGAGCTTATCACGATCCAGATTATCACGGTCGGGGCCGATTATGAGGATCTTCTCGCACAAGATCCCTTCGACAACATCATCAGAGCAGAGTGTACAGTGGCCAACGTCACGACCACAGCCATCCTCGACTCGGCTGCCTCAACATCAATCGCAGGGTTGCCATTGTTCCAACAACTCCTACAAGCTAGGATATCAATGCTGGCCACATCAAGGACCATACAGCTGGCAAATCATTATCCCAAGAAGTCCACCACACACATTGTACAGGTCCTAATCAGACTTCAGGATCGCCATACTTGGCCGATAACTATCACATTGGTCCCTGATATGGGTCAACACACCCCTCATTCTGGGGATGGGCTTCCTAGCAGCGGCCCGCATCTACCTTCACCCGGCATCACGCACCTGGGGTTATTCCCCAATGCCTCCACCACGGGAGTTTGTGCACCGACAACAGGAAGGGGACCCACCCGACCAATCCGAACTCTAATTGGTACCCAATCTACCTACGTGTCAAGGTCCGACACCTCTACCGAGCAAGAGACTCCAGGCGGGCCAAGACCTTTCACGAGAAACCATACCACCGCCGCTCCCCATCCACAGAGCATACCTGGGGAATACTGCCATCCACCAACTAGGGATCACACACTTCCCCATCATCGGCGTCTTCTCTGGAACACCATACACAATTGAACCATGGTGCAGACGACTAATAACATATAGCAGGGCATTCAACTTATCGGACGACGAGATACAGTACATCCTCAACCAAGTATTGGACAGCGAGCCCCTCGGATGGTGGTCGGCAAACCAACACCGGATGCGCACCGTCACCGACGTCTTTACCGAATTATGCCACACCTATGTAAAGATTCCCACTCAAGGAATATTAATGCCTGATGCAGAGACTCGTCATCGTCAAGTGAGCCAAGTCATCACCCACCTTGTTATGTTGGACGACCCGGCCTTATACGAGCGATTCAACCCCACCTACTCCCTGGCCTGACGCCTGGTCGACGCCATCGGAACCTTCAATGGCACACCTTCACATGTGACACAATGGTGTGGCCAACTCCACACGGCGGCTCGCCTGGTCGGATGCCCAGACGCCCTCATCGTCGCCGCTTTCCCGGCCTTGCTACAGGGTCCAGGGTGCTACAGGGTGGTGGATCCAGATGTCACACAAGGAGATGTCCTTCCGCCAAGCCATTCAGGTCATCCACCAGCAGTATAGGAGGAACTCACAGCCCAGGCGAATATGCAAAACCTGGTCCACAGCTACCCAGACGGATCCGACGCCCAAGTAATACACCTATGGGATCGGGTCCCCATCGCCGGATGGAGCCTGAACACATGCGTACCTTTTCGTTACCTTGCCATGTTTTGTCTCTTCCTTTATTAACTGGTCATATACATTAGTTTACGTCATTGCGGGATGGGTCCTCCCATTCTAGGTCAATCACTTTTGTACACCGGGGGCTCCCAATCCGATTTTTCCCTCGTTTAAATCCAATCCCCAAGGGTACTCTGTCTTGTATTTGGGGGAGTGTAAGGAACAAATCGCATAGTTGCACCATCTGGCCGGCAGAAGGCGCCATCGACAATTACGCCGGTGTCGCTCACTAGGGGACTAATCCCCGTGACGTCACCCGGCAGAGGGCACCACTCATGTCCAAGGCCAATAGAGGGAATCCCCAACCTTCAGCCCAATAAAAGGGCCCATACCCAAAAGGTGTGAAAAGCTCCCCCTTTCAACCCCTTAAAAGCCCCAAAACAGCAGTCTAAAGGCAGTCTGCCTGGACAGCTCGACACCAGCTCGTTGTCTGCCTCAGCCTACTCCTGACCTGGGATCAGAGACCGCAATTGATATTCTTGCTTGCCGCCGCTCAAAGCATTGAGCCGCCACTTGTACCAGAACTTTGTAGTTTTGCCGAAATAAAGTCGACCGATAAAATACCGCAATCAGACTCGTTCGTGCCCTCTTAATCGTAGCTCACGTCCCGACATTCTGCGCGGATCCTCCGTCGTCCGGCTCCCTAGCCAGCCTGCCGAAGTCCTTCCCTGAACCTCGAACAATCGCCCATAGTCTTCCTGCTCCTGCTCCAGTTCCCGACCAAAGGTTCCCGACCATAGAGCTGACCAGCAACAAGATCCCGGACCATTCCCCGACATCCCATCGGCCGTTCACATAAAGACTCATAGGACAGTCAACCCTAGACGACACAAGATCAGGTTCGTCTCCCGACCTCGGAACAGAGATATATCTGTTTCCGACTGAGGACAGACGTCCTCCTCCCCGTAACTTATCCTTCCAAAGACGGTTACCCGGGGAAAGGGAGAGAAACACCATCTAATTGCGAACAATCTCTCATACACGTACGCATACAACTTTTTGTTTTAGTATAAGATTATGAAGGTTCCATAAACATGGAGCTATTAGCTAATTATTTACCGCGTGTATTCAAAAATGGCTAGTAACAATTTTCTTAACTCAATTTCAAGTGATTTGTGTAATACTTTCGAACTGTGGCTGACTCGCAGGAAGCTGAGGAAGAGCATAGGTACTATAGTACCGTACTACACGACATTGATTCACACGTGTCAAGTTGTAAACTTTGCTGTCGGTTTGCTAAAATCCAGGTTCAGATGTCTGCATCAATCTAGTCGAACTCTAGTATTCTACATGTACACCCCAAAGTGTACAATCAAAATTATCATGCACAACATCATAATATTTATAAGTTCCATTTTGTATAGGTCCATTTGATAGGTTCCATTTTGGAAAAGCCTACAGGACGAGCAGTGCATTTGTAATTTTACATTGATTTATTTGGAATTATTGCGAATATTTCAAAAATGATTATCGTAGTCACAAAGATATTATCCCCAACAAAAATTCAATGCTCAAGTATGGAGAATAAAATATTAAATATTCGTTTTCAAGAGTTCTTCAAACCAACTTGCTTTCTCTTGCAGGGATTTCCCATCCAAATGCTGAATGTCCTGTGGAAATATCTGAAAAGGAAGAGTTAATTAAATTGCATAAGTTAAAAATGAAACAATTCATGTAAGATTTTGTTTGAAGTTCAAAATTGGAAATTAAAATTAAGATTTCATAAATAAGTAGCAAATTAACTGGAACTGTACATGTAAAAGGAAAACTGCAACCATGTTCGTATTCGTTTTGAAAAAGACCAGCCACAGAAAAGAATTTAAATTAATAAAGTAAAATCTAACGGAAATAAATACCACAATAACTCTTAATCCCAATTTTCTCAGTTGTCTTATCTTCATTGCCTGCAAACCAGGTATTTGGCGTTCGTTTAGCATGCATTTTGTTGATTCCACGACTTCCAGGACAATCTTAACGCTTTAAATAGATATTAATAAAAAAAATTAAGCATTAGATTGTTTTAACTGGCATGCAAATCCTAACTGCTTCACCTACCAATTTTTGGTGGTGTTGGTATTATGTATGTTACACATTTTTCCATTACTGTCCAACAACAGTTCCAAGCCTGAAACAAATAACACACAAAACTTTCAAAAGTTTTGCACGATGATTTTGAAACTGTAAATAACCCATGATCCCCAGTCTGCCAGCCTATGTGCAGTTAGGAGCAGCCTAGGTCTATATATTAGCCTGCAACATCATGGTTATAGTCAGTAACAGTTAAATGTTCCTTCCTAAAAATTGAAGTTACGCTCCGAGATTCGAACCAGGCCCATTTACATGCATACATTGAAAATTTTGCGATTAATGCGCAATATATTAGTCCACAGGTTTGCTCCCTACTATATGTGGACTCCTATATGAGTAATTGTGTCATCTTAACTTCTGTTAAATTTCCCAGTTTTCCCCCTATATGAAATTTTTAATTTCTCATTAAAAACACCAAATTCAAATACGATTTCAAAAATACTACATCAATGGTGGAGCTGTAGAAAAAAACGCGTATATTTCTGCAGAATATTTTCTGCCGGAAATAGGACAAATCTATGCAGAATTCCTCACAGTTTTCTGCATAATGCGCAGAATTCTGCAGAAACTTTATCATATGGGAAATGTCTATACCTTCGATAGGAATGTGCCCGAGATGAAAGATCCGCTTGCACCAACCATCATCACCTCCACAGCAGCACTTCACTAAATCGTGGACCAGGTTCATATTTTGGCACCTGTCCCTCTGAACTAAGAGCTTTGCCAGTTCGATGAATCTAAGTCCCTCGTTCTCAATGGAGCATTCTATTTTCAGGGATTGGTACAACACGTTAACCTGCTGCAGGACGGTTCTGGAGTTCTGCAGCTTGGAGAAGTTCAGTTTCGGCACCAGATTTAAGAGGTCCTCCGGAAAGATGCCCACCAGTGCCAAGGAGTGTAGGCAGTCGATGAAGTGGCGTGGTTCGAGGTATATTCTGTGTATCCGCATTCTCTTGCGCAGGTATCCTGCAGCTGTCTCCCATAGGGTTGTCTGTTCCGGATGATGGCCGGCTTCACTCATGGCCCACAAGATCCTGGCCAGGTCTTTCATGCGGGACATCGAGGAAGGGTGCAAGTCCATGGTTTCCAAAGGGTTGGTCTTGGCTAGGAAGGCGAGTTCGGTCTCAAAGCTGCCTAGGGCACAAGCCTCCAACAAGCAGAAGAGGGCCCGGTCGTAGTAGCGGACATTGGCGAAGAAGGCGGCATAGTGGGCGCAGACCACCAAAGCGGTGTCCCGCGGGCTAAGGCGGGACTTCAGGAAGTTGCTCAAGCCAGCGCACAGTTCAGGGTCCTGGTACCGCGCATGCCGCAGAACCTTCAGGAAGCAAATGATGGTGTCGTCTTCGGGCGATTCTGCATCCACCATCTCTTTCACCCTGTTTGACACCGCTGTAAGCAGCCAGCCAGAATACATCTTGGTGCTTGTCTTGAAGAAACCCTGGCAGACGATGGCCAGGTCGTCCTGGGACAGCGAGGCCAAGGAACCTTCCAACCATTTCTCTGCCGAACGCATTAGGACCTCCGGCGCCTGCTTCGCCAGCCCCAAGTAGAACAGAAGCTGTGTCACGTGAGCCGGTTCGGAGCCACCCGGCACCAGATGCCACTCGCGCATCAACACCTTGTAATAGGTTAGCTTCAGTGCCGCATTCTGTCCCAGCCACATCAGCCAGAGATCCAGCACCAGTAAACACGTTCCGGCCTCCCACAGGGCCACCCGGCGTGCGCATTCCGAGTCCAGCTGCTGTGTATGGGCCGTTGACCACGTTCCGGCGAACAGGCCGGTTGAAAGCCGGCGCAGCAGGAGGAGCATCTCGGCCTTGTTCAGGCTCCTGATAGACTGCTGGTTGATGCAAGCCGGCAATCCTAAATAATAAAAATTGGTAGGCTATTGTTGGGTATTAATTCAAAAGCAAGTATGCAATGTTCCGTATATTTCATGATAAGCTTCCATATATTTCATGAAAAGCTTCCATATATTATTAAGGATTCTTCCAGAAATTTAATTTTCAACTTCCCTGTTTCCCTGGTCATTACAAATGCGAATATATGACATTTGTCAATGTAAAAAATGCCTTATTAATTGTTCATTGTTTATAAACTTGAGGTTAGCGCAAATTTCAAAAGGAACCAGCAATGGAGCACACATTTTAATAAAATCTTCAAATTTGGAATACTTTGGTGAAATTTAAAAATGCCATTATTGATCTCTTCCACAGACTTGCTTGAATTTCTTGACGTTCCCAGCCTTTCCAACTCCCCTGATCTTCTTATAGGTTTTTCAGGTATTGGGGAACCTTGTTATTTTATTTGGATGTGTGTAAACCGTCCATTGGTATCTTTGGGGTGGCAAGTAGTCAAGCTGGATCATGGGGACTATGGGGATGTTCAAATTATGTCATCATCTTACTTCATCTTGGGAAGGTAAGGGGGGAGGGGGGGGGGGAATCAGGAAGTTAGCCAAATGATAACGATCGAAAGCCGTGGATGGGGTGGGTGACTCATTGCAAAGTGATGACTCATCGTTTCCTTTTGGGTCCATCATTTTTGGCCCAGTTCAGCACAAAATTTCGCCTTCGTCGTCCCTTTTCTTATACAAGTAGTCTGAGAGACTAGTAGTCTCTATAACCGTTTGGCCTCAAATTCATCAGTATTGATCAAAAAAAGTTGGAAAATGATTTGGTCAGTGATGACATCATCAACCATTGGGGGTTGGGCCTTGGAAGGGAGTTTGAAAATGATGACATAATTACATGCCTTCAATTCAAATTAAATTTAATACATTGTACATCCAACAATCAACACCTCAGAAGGAGTAGATTTATTTATCCAAGTTCAAAATAAAAAAATATTATTATCAAATAATAGCAATCTTCTTTTCAATTGCTGTAATTGTACGAGAACGCAGTCAAAAAAAGTTAAGATTGAATCAATTTTGCCCGGAGTTTGTCTTTTGTCGCCATTTTAACTTGTGTGCAATTAGGGCCACAATTGGATTTAATTAAATTCCGAATTGCCTAAGTCATTATTATAATTAATAACTCCCAGAAAGTTTTAAATGACCCTGTCATTTCTAGAGAAACCCTGGAAAAGTGTTTTGTTCACATTTGTCGATTTCAAATATTTCATGATGAAGTTGTTTGTTCAAATCTCCCACCATTGAAAGTACGCGGAAACAAAGGCGCTTCAGCTACTTGCATTTCCTAAGCGTAGTACGATCCCTTTATTCCTTATGGCAGAGCTGTATGAAAGCATGCACGAGATAAATACTCGCGTGCATTTATGTCAACTTTAAAACGTTTCTCAAAATCGTTTTTTTTTTCAAATTCTGAAAGTAATCTCACGATCAGGCCGACGACAGCTCTACTGTAACAGAAAATAGTTGCAATATATACCGCCAAGTTTCTTCACCAAGGACGTTTCGGTCGCCAAGTCTTCAAGGGTGACGGCTGCGGGACTCCTGCTCGTCGTGGCCGCGTATTTTTCCGCATTTCGCAGGTAATTCAGCGTCTTCGTAACCAGTGGTAAATCGCTGTGATTTCTGTTGTTCCAGTGTGAAGATATTGGCCTCGAAAAATGTAAAATACCACGTAAAACGGATGAGGAAAGCCTCCCCGCAAGAACGTGTGAAGCGGCCATGTGTTGTTGTTTCCAAAGTTTGCCCTTCTGTATTGTAATGAAAACGTTGTTATTTTTACCTGGAGTGTGACTAACCGGCATCCAAAGTGCCCCCGCTTGTGATAAATTAATGTTTTAATTCATGTTGGGAAGAAAACCAGAAAAAAACACGAAATAAAGTTCCCGAAATTTCCGTTTGCTTCCATACTGTATAGCAGCTCGCAGACTACCAATATGGCGGCGGGGTAGGATTCCCATGACGGAATCTGTTATTGGGGACCAGGACTTGCTTGCCTAACCGGGGGCTCCGCCTACCAACACCCCCTACGCGGGGGTGGTCGCAAACGTCCACCCCCCTCGACCCCCCTTTGACCTAACCTTATAAAGTGGTCCCTAACAGGCTCCATAAGGAAACGTGCAGAAGACTTTTCTGCAGATGCAGCGCGCCTTAAAATGTTATGGTGGAGCCATATTGGACGTCTATGGTGTTGCCCTTGTGTATGCTAAGGAGCGCATTTGTATTAAATTAAATCTCGTGTTTTTTTCTGGTTTTCTTCCAAACATGAATTAAAACATGAATTTATCACAAGCGGGGGCACTTCGGATGCCTTTTAGTCACATTTCAGGTAAAGATAACAATGTTTTCATTAAAATAACAAAGGGCAACCTTTGGAAACAACAGCCCTATTACCTACATGTGGGCAAAATGCTTGTGATTTACAGTGGTTCAACATGAAAATGATACACCCATTTAATTACATACCAGTGAACAAATAACCACCATCATTTCATAAAATTAATGAAAAGAAAAAAAAATATTGAGGGAAATCTACAGTATGTCAAAGTTAAAATGATACAGCAGAGAAATGCCAAAGTGAAAATGATACAGTTGACCAAAATCGTCAAAAATCTATATCAGTCTTTGAATTGGTATTTGTTTGACTATTTGATGTAATAAGGTTAATCTTGTCTTATGTACTATTCTGACATGACATTTTTGTTCGAAAACGGATGTTTTTGTATTTATACCTCCCGTTTCGCCTAACGGTTTTCTATCTCTCTTAGTCTGATAATGAGGTGTTGTTTTGATGACTTCAGAACTATTGGAACAGGCACCATTTCTTGGCAATGTCAGTTGTATGTTTTAGGTCTGAACTGAACTAAACTGAATGGGTAGCATTGTCCTTTGTATGGACCCAAGGAGGTGCTACAATCGCAAAAACTCTCAGTGTTACTCTACTACTACACTGCACTCCGCCCCATTGACTACACTGCTTTGTTGCTGCTTCAATGCCCACCATCTATTCAGCAATCTCTTAGCAGATTTAATAGCATTATCCCTACCCACCCCAATCCCAGTTAGGCCCAACCAATCCTCTAATGATGCACTCTCCATACCAACCCGAAGTTCACCCAAAGACGGGCATTGAGAGAAAACATGCATCAGATCATCGACCCCATCTCTACATAGGTCACATGTTTCAACCACATCCCGAAATTTATGTATTCGTTTGTTAGTCTTCAGAGATCCAGCCCTGGCCCTAAAAAACAATGCACTGGCATAGGAGTTATCATAGAATATCTCCCTGCCAATACTATTCTTCATCCCATATACAATAAGAGTGCTTTTAGATGCAATCCCACTCCTCCAAGTACCATGTTCCCACTTCGCGACCATACTCCTAATATTATTGTCTGACTGCCCATTTGTCCTTTTTGAATGCGTCGATGTTCAATTTACCCCCAAACTTCTTCACCCGACCAAGCCACTGCGTTGTCCACTTTTGACCCCGGAGCAATTCGTATACCTGACGCACTGGGTAGGACTTGTCCAAAGACCACATCCTCCGCAAGAAGGCAAGCTTGCTCACCACCTCTCTGGCCTCAAAGCTAGACCACCCCATCTCCCCCTGCAAGGCTTCCACGACTGTAAAGCTATTTGCACCCAGGGCTGTCCTTGCATTTTGCCTCTGCAGACATTCAATTTCCCTTCTTAAGCCAGAAGAGAAACACAAGACATCATTGGCATAAGTCAGAGCAGGTACACCAACCCCCTTCCAAACTCCTCTGATGATTTCATACCTGGAAAAGGATTGGAATGCCAACATGCAGAGTAACCCCCCCCCCGCATTGCGGCGCCCTTTGAGCCGTACTTTGTCCTCCATGCTGTTTAAATATTTCAGCTTACTTCGTAGAAGTACACCAAGGTACTCATATTTCACCACTTGACAAATCTGTTGTCCCTGTAAAACCCATGTATGCGAATCCGGAATGCTACCCTCTCCATTAAAAACCATAATGCCAGATTTATCGCTCCCATAGTCTAACCCAAACACTATCCCATAGTCTTCACATACATTAAGCAGTTGCAGTTCTTCGGTGTCCTCGGTTATCAGGTTGACATCGTCACAGAACAAGAAACTAGGCAACTTGTTGGCACCTATCTTGTAACCTAAATCTGAGGCTTTTAACCGCACTCAGAGCTCGTTAATCTACACGTGAAACAGAACTGATGACAGGGGACACCCCTGCCAAACATCCTTGCCAACACTGATGCTACCAGTTTTCACCTTGCCCTACTGAATGAGGTATTTTGTATCCTCGTAAAGCGCCCTGATTGCGTGGACAAGGTATTCGGATATTCTATAATCTGTTAGCAGATTCCAGAGTTTTCCCCTATTGACATTATCGAATGCACCTTTGATGTCTAGAAATGCATGCAATAGGGGCTTTTTCCTTTTGTTAGCCACTTCTATTAACTGTGTAAGCACAAACAGGTTGTCACTACCCCGTCTGCCTTTTCAAAAGCCATTTGGAAAGCTAACTAATCTGCCACTCCCCTCAAGCTACTGTTGCAATCGATCTCGCAGCAGCCCTGCATAAGCTTGTAGACACAGCTACTAATTGCAACCGGTCTGTAGCTATCTAGATTGGTGATGTCCTTCCCCTTTACCTTAAATATCAGAGATATCCTAGTGTTATGCCAATCATCTGGTACCACCCCCCCTCAGACAGTTATTAAAAACTGCAGTCAAAGTTTGTACCCCCTTATCCCCTTGAAACCTGAGGAAGTCATTAGGTATTTGATCCTCTCCCATGGCCTTCCCACTTTTTAATCTCTGGGTTGCTTTTGTTACCTCAGGTAGCGTGATGAGTGCAGGACCTGGTATTGTTACCTTGGCCATGCCATCTGCTGTGCCCTCTGCAATTTCCACAGGATCATCCACTTTGAATTTGCAAGCGTACTTTTCCAGCAAGCTAACAATTGCACCCTCTTCTTTTTGTAACAACCCCTGCTCATCCCGAAGACCTGCTGGTTCAGAATCTTTACCCTTCCTCCTTGCTTTTACATATCTCCAGTAACTTTTTCCTGCCTCCTTACCACTGTCCATGATCAATATCCATATTGCTCGATCTTGGGCTGCCAGGCAAGCGGCCACTGATGCCTTAGCCACCCCCTTAAGATCCAGGTACTTTCCCCATGCAATTGAGGTGGCCTTCATGTCCCCTGTTTTGGCACGTTTCCTATGTTCTCGGCAAGCCAGTTTTCGAGTCTGGATGGCGGAATGTGCCTCTAGGCTGAGAATCACACGTGACCCTTTTTGATCCCCCCTGCATCGTCGCAGACTGATGTGTTTTTTTCCAGCCTGAAGAATGCTTTCACGCCAAGCTTCGTAAGGAGACACTTTACTCCCCGCCCTAGGTACATCTTGCAGTTGCTGAGTGAAGGGTTTCCAATCAGTATTCTCTGAGATTGCCCACCGTTTTTTCCTCACATCATTCATGATCCTTTCCCTCGGCATCCTGCCAACCCTTAAAAGTCATCCAAATTATGTGGTGGTCAGAGTCCAACCCCTTTCTATTAGTATCATCCACCACCATCTCTACCACCTGACCGGCTAGACTGGTGTCCAGAAGAACGTAGTCCAGGTTATACGTGACAGCCATCTGTCCATGTTCCGCTCCCAGATCACTCCGGCAGCAGGTTGCCTATCACCAAAGTGTTGCTGTCAGCAAAGGTCATCCGTATCATTAAACACAAACTCATCATTTAATGTTTGATTTTTATACTCCACGCTTTATATTTTGACCTAATAAATTGAGGTATATGTGTATGTTCATATTGTCATCGATTAAAGCCAATTTCCGGTTCTGACAGATGACAAAAGGGCATGTCAGCCACAACATACTACTCCACAATCAAAGTATTTGGCAGTGTCCTGAAAATTCAGTTTCTGTGCACCTTATCAGCACTTCTTCATATATAACAGTGCATATCTCATGCCAATATAAAATAGTTACATTTACCAGTAAATAAAACCTTTTTTTCAAAATTCTGGATCATCTTGCAAGTGCTCTTCTGAAGCATTGCAATCTAATTTTGTTGACAGCATTTTTCTGGCCACTGTGTTATTAAAATATTTTTTCCAGGGAACAATTGGTACAATGTCAGGGTTGTTCCCTGGAAAAAATATTTTTTGCATAAGAATATTTTCTTATGATAACGTTTCTCAGTCTGCAAAGCAAGCAGCAGAAACACTAAATTTGGTATTTTTTTCAGCATTGCAAAACCATCTCTCATCAATAACAGTTTCGGGCTCTTCCTTACTTCACTAATAATTTTACGGGCATTTTTATGCCTCTCAATGATATTCTGTATGGCTGAGTGACTGTTTTGAGTCATTTCAATAATCTGTCTGTTGCATTTTCTATTAAAATTGTGTAATTAAATGCAGAAATAAGCACTTGCACAAAAACAACAATAATTCTAAAAATATGGAAATTTTTCCTAAATAAATATGCAGAATACACATATATAAGCACAGACAAACTAATTCATGCAATTTTAATATGTAAATGCACCAAAGATTCCTATAACGTGATGAACAAGTGACTATCATTTTAACTTTGTCATAGATTTCCTTAAATATTTTTTTCTTCTTCATTAATTTTATGATATGATGGTGCTTATTTGTTCACGTGTATGTAATTAAATACACACTACAATATTACACAGTTACACCTGATGGTTGCTTATTATTTTGCGATTATTAACTGTGGTCACCATAGTTTTAATGGGTGTATCATTTTCACGTTGAGCCACTGTACATGAGAAAATACATTAATTTGCAGGAAAAAGGATTAAAAACACTTATAGCAGGCAACTACATCACTGGTGCTAGTAGTAGTACTACTACTGTGTACTAGTATATGGCAATAATTCTTTTTATGAGATATCACGAGGAAAACGATTGAAAAAATCGTTATATAGAATGATATATTACCAGCAAATTTAAATGATGATGATGGGTTACTCCTTTTCAACGGAAGGATCTGGAATGAGCAAATAGTTTTCTTTCATTTATGTATTTATTATTGCGATTGGGCCTCTTGGTGCATGTTAGCCCACAGCACTTTACTAATCTGTGATTTTTTCCGTTTTGTCTTTTGGTGTATGCGGATATACTAACTGCAATAGTGTGGGTCTGTCCATTTGTTTTGATTGCTTGGGGGGGGGGGGGCACCTAGTGCAGGGCGGTCGCTTACACATTTGAGGTCCTCCTGGAGAGACGAGCATAGGGAGCAGGCTGCTGTGTGTTTTCCCCAGTGCTTTGTCCTGTCGTTTGTTTCCAGAGTGCCAGCTCTGGCTCTGAAGAGGAGTTCACTTCCCCAACTTGTCGTAAAATGTTTTTTTTTTGGATTATTGTCTTGTTTCGGTATATTGCTAGGGTTGATTTCTTCATGGAAACCTGCCACGCTGTATTTTCTGTTTCCTTTTTTCACTGTGAATTCCCAGGTCTGAAGGTTCTTTGTGTTACATTTGATATCCTTTAAGAGTTGAGTATGTAGTTTCTTTGTCCATGTGGTGTGGAACTCCGGTTGTCGTCCGTAGATATATTCGTATACCTGGCATGCTGGTTTGTTTGCCCATGTGAAGAATCCAGCCCAGGTAATTTAGTTTGCTGGCTTCTTTTCTTGCTGTGAAGCTGGACCATCCCATATCCCCTTGTTGGGCTTGCACTGCAGTGTGGCTGTTTGCCCCCAATGCAAGTCAGCCCAGCCTCCGTTGTTGGATGTCCATCTGTTTGATGAGGGTATTGGGTAGGCACATGACATTTAGCGCATGTGAGGTTTGGGACACCCACTCCAGTAGTATAATACCCCTAGATAGCGTATAGTACGCTTAGTGGCCACTAGGTGGCGCTAGTGTCGCATCGGCCATTTTGGAAAATGGCTAACCGGAAGTGCAGCCATTTTGGCGGAAGTGTCATCATCTCCAGAAGTGTCGTCATCTACCCCCATTTCGAATATTTGAAATTAACGGTTAATTTTTTATATTTTATTCAATTTGAAATTTTTTTCTAGTTATTGGGAATTGAACTCTGGGCCATTGGTTTGGTGATCCGGCACCTTACCCACAAGGCCACCGAGACAGTTAGGGGAAACAATTCATTAACAATAAGTATACTTAAAAACAATAATAAATCTATGATGATGATGATAATGATATTAACAATGCAAACATAATTGACTGGAAACACTTAATAAAAATATCCATATGGATAAACTGTAAGTTCATCGTCGTCGTCATCGACAATCCTATTTTTAAAATTGTACTTGTACGTCTTCTGACACGGTTTGTTTTTCAATGAACCCTCAAACCGGGTTGTGTACAATCTGATTGTCGTGGAAAGTGAGGCTCACCCTCAGTGGCCAAGACAATACTCTTGATCGCATCAAAGCCCATTATCTTTGCAATTTAAATGTTTGCGAGATACCGCAATATTTCCAAATCATTGTACCATCCAAGAAGCGAATGGCATAATTTTTTAGCTTCCCAGAAATGAATTCGACGATAAAAATACCAGGTTTGATCTCATCGGTGAAACAACCTAAATTCTCACCGACGACAGCTTTCAAGGGATCATTTGCTTTAAGACGTTTATACATGGAACTGTCCATGTTCATGTAGAGAACATGTTTTCCAAGTACATCTAAGAGACCGTACAATTAAAGTCGCGCTAATCCAGTAGTGAATGCAGCAAAGACGACATTGGTCTGGCCTGTGGGTGTGACAAAGTCGCTACGTGGCCGAGTTGTCAAGATCATCATGTCATTATTTTCGTGGGCATCTATGATGTCTATGGTGGGGCTGAAGAGGAGTTCCATGAACCATGCTAGTCGTCACGTATTCTGTTGAAGGCAAATTCTACCTTTGTCCAAATTTGCCCCACAAACTAAGAATAATAATAAAAATATATAAGCATTAGCAAGCAGAACATCTTATTGGTGAACATCGATTTGGTGTACATATTTTACACAAACCTGTTGAGCATCAACTTGGCTATTGTCCTGAGACCTGGGTTGACACTAATTTAGGCCTTCTCAAGAGTAATGCCTATAACGAAAGATGGTAAACAGGTTATACGAAATATAAATCAGATGGTGATTAGGACAGTATCATTAATTACCGTCTTTCCCGTTGGAGGGATAAACTCCTCCTCCTGCGGCACCATTAGCACATTTGATTATGTGACTTGATCCACCAATAGGTTGTGCATCCGCACAGCTTCATCTTGAGCTGCCTCTGCAGGTGATGGAAACAGGCGCAGTCTATGCCTGAAGCGACGGTTTTTCCGTCTTGGGGGTATCACAACAAAGTCATCCGTATCATCCTTCCCCATTAAATTGGCTGCTGCAGCTGGTGGTGCATCGGCTGGGCTGACCAGATCCACCACCTCGGTACTTGCATCCAACATTTCTGGAATAATTGAAAGAACAAAATAAATGAAGTGTCAAAATGACAACATCTGACAGACAAACACCATTCCTATTGCTTACCAGCATCATGTGACATCGCAGGCCGCATGACATCTGTGGCAGGAATCACAATTCCGGCATTATAAATAGGCTGCCACGCTCCAACTCGTGGTGACCTCATTGCATCCTTATCCTCATATGTGAATAAGGGTGGTGTGAAGCCATCACCATGGACCCTACACTGCCCGACAAATGTTTGAAAATTTCCAGATCTTTGCAGCTAGAGTTCGCGAAATTCAGCAATTGCAACAGAAATGCAAATTATAGCGGAAATCTGATTAATTAGTATCAAAGTGCAACCATTTGTCAACCTCAAACTATTTATTTGCTGTTATACGTTTGTTAATTAAACTGAAAATGACATAAATAAAAGTGGTACCTTGGACAGATGTTTGGAAATCTTCGAATGCCTGGACAAATGTTTGGAAATTTTCATTAAATTACACAGGAATGTTGGAAATTTATGTAAATTATTTGATCTCCTTGTTG
>JAQFYZ010001705.1:0-21398 GCA_034695085.1 Cylindroiulus punctatus
CCTGGAGAAAGCTATCAATAAGCGGAATCCGTCTGACTGGCTGTCAGAATTTGTCATTTCTCGTTGAGCCGACTATAATGCTTCACAGCTGTGAACGTCCTTCGCCTGATAGGCATGCACCACGAATTAATTAATACGCTTGATGGAATAAATAATTGGAAAATCAAGAGAAACTATTCCGAAATTGGAAAACTTATTAAACATTGTATGAATAAATAATGAATAGGCTAATTAATCTCAATAATAATCTGGAATGAAAGATGCTACTAGTGTTTGTTTGCTATTGTTTGTTACCAAGTTAACATTGGATTGACTTACATTTTTATTGAAGTCGATCCAAGAGAAATAATATTTTCATGCTTGTTAGCGTGATACGTTTAGTTGTCGTACTTTCAAACATCTTGATTTTGCACTTTATATTTCGTAATGAAAACCACTTTAGACTTCACCAAATCTCCGTATAAGCCATTCAAAATGAAGTACGAATTCTTTGGCAAATTTGCACATTACTCCACTTCATTCATTTGAAATTCATGCTTACATGTAAGTAATTACTGTATATATTTGCACCGTTGATATTTTTGTATTTGTAATAGTATTAAAAAATAAAAATTGTCTAGGAATGGTGCAGCAGGAGTCGTATTTTTGCCAAAGTAAATGAAATAAATTTTTAGGCATATTTATTTTGGCGTAAACTACATGATCATTATGACGTCAAGATTTCATTACGAAAAATGGTATTTCATTTTGCCGCTGTTCCTAATAAAAGTCCACTTTCTATAGCGCCTCAACATATAAGTGCTGTTCCGACAATGATTCGCCCCCCTCCCACCATTTTGCTGCAGGATTCTACGCGACACCGTTGCCTTGGTAATAAGGGTCGCGCATTAACTCCTAGCGAGATAATTTATACAAGATAACCGCTAAAATGACACATTCCTATTACTGTACCATTGAAATGAATAAAACAAGGTTTGTTGTGAAAAACAACATTAACAACTGTTGCATTCTGATAACATGCCCTAGTGTGGAAGATTAAAACTTTTTCAATAATTTATGGCTGTTCCCTTACGCCTTATTATGCTCGAGTCGTGCAAATATTTTTATAGGCCTAGCTTTCTTGTGTCACAAAAACATGTAAAGAATGAACAGAGAAATCACCTCAAGGGCGATTTGGATACTATGGATTGTTCTACAGACGTGCACCTTACCATTTGCTCTGGATCGAGTTCACGATATTGGTACGTGAAAAAATTGATCATTATCGGTCTTCCCTCACCGGCTAAATACTGCACCCAAACTTCACAAACGAACACTTGACATCTTCAAGCACTGTCCAGGGACATATTTAAACTTATCACTGCTAATTTTGGTAGTTAATACAGTTAATTGCTGTCATTTAATGAATACGTCCGCACCAATTGACCCTTTTGACCCTGTCGTGGTCGAGGGGACCTTGACCCTAGACCCATGCGGCTTCATATACAACGTGCCACAAAAGTTTAACCTACTTTTCGGGTTACATATTGCTGCATCATGATTCTTTGCCAATCTCAAAGTTTAATTAGTTTTGTAAAACGTTGTGTTCCGAAATCCTATTACACCCGTATGTGTACATGTATTTTACAAAATACAAAAACAAATCAAAATCGTTGATGGAATTTGATATTACTTTCCATTTTGGCTTATTCAGTGTTTGATTGCTTTTCTAAAAATAAGCTGCAACATGTCAATTTTTTCTTAAATGTTATCATCGAGTTTAAACTGATATGGGCCCATTTTTTTGAAATTCATGTACATGTACTGTACATGTAGTTTAATTAATTATGTAATTGATGAGAATATCTGAAACGTCATAATGTCTACTTTATAATTTTTTGGCGTTACGAAATAGTTTTGGACAATCATCAGCGCCATCTGAGACAGAGTATATATACGCAGGGTTCCCCAGACCTGGAAAACCTGGAAATGTTGGGGAAATTGGAAATGCCTGGATAAATCAGGGAAAAGTGAGGGAAGATGCATGGCTTTTTGTAAAAAGTAATGGAAATTTAACAAATCTCGACACAAGTCAAGTAACTCAAGCTATCAATTCTGTGGAATATATATACATGTACATGTAGATCAATAATGAAGTTGAAAAAAACTAATCTTAAATTTAAATTTTTTTTATTAAAATGTGTGCTCTATTGCTGGTTCCGTATTGAAATTTTTCTTCACCTTATGTTTGTAATCAACGAACAATAAATATATAGCATTTTTTACATTGGCATATGTCACATTTTCACAATTTTAATCGTCAGGGAATTTTTTTTCAAATCTGGAAAAGTCAGGGAAAAGTCAGGGAAGTTGAAAATTGCATTTTTGGGGGAACCCTGATAGGCTACATTAATTCTGTGGTAAAAGGGTCCATGCATGCAGAGAAGGAAATAATATTGTGTATGAGAACATGTGTCATATGAAAGTGTCAAATCTTTTCACCTGATAAATTTAAAATACATGATGTCCAAAACACGTATCACTGTTGAACAGGTGCACGGTATCCGCTGCAGCAACCCTTCGTGATTGGTAACCTCTAACAAATCTGCCTTTTTTCAGCACCTATCATCGAGTTTCCGTACCAGCAGACAGTGGTGACGGAGACGCAGCGTTACGTTGACATCCCAGTGGTCCGAAGGACCGACTTGCTGTCCCACGCATCCGTGTCCTGCACGACAGAATCCCTTTCTGCCAAAGCCGGCCAAGACTTTGAGGAAAGGACAGCAACGGATGTGAACTCCACGGTCACATTCCTCCCCGGCGAGGCCAGCAAGTTCTGCCGTGTCTCGCTCATCGACGATGCGGTGCTGGAGAGCAGCGAGAGCTTCGCGGTGACTCTGAGCCACGCTGCGAGCAATGGCAGCTCCATCCCCACGCTCGGCACCAATCACACGGTGACTGTAACAATCACCGATGACGAGGACTTTCCCACAGTGCAGCTCGAGCACGGTGCGTACACCGTCCAGGGACCTCTGTCGAGCGACCGTGTGGCCACCGCAAAACTTGTGGTTCTGCAGTTTGGCGACATCAGTCGCCCAGTCACGGTGAGGGTGAGTACGCGCGATGGCCTCGCGGTGGCAGGAACAGACTTCCACCCGAAGACCGAGCTCCTCACTTTTGAGCCGGGAGTGAGTAACCGGACGTTTGAGGTGGACATTCTGCACAATGGTAATAGTACGTCTTTCCGGACGTTTAGGGTGGATCTAGCCCTGGGAGGTGATTCGGTCCCGTCAAAGTTGGGGCTGATCCGATCGGCTTCCGTCACCATTGTCAGTGTCAGCGGCAATGGCAGCCCCATAGTGCCAATGGCCCCGATCGTTGTGTCCCTCATGCATTATGACAACGTCGGTGCTGCGGGGAGGTTTCCGTCGCCCGGTTATCCTCTCGTGTGCGTTTCTCCATGCGACCCAAAGTTCCCCGAGAACTTGGCCCCAAAACACTCGTGCCGGAACTTCGCGGCCAACTCGACGCACTATATGTGGGAAATTGCATCAGCGCCGCATGTTATGTTTAAGCCTCTGTTGGCATCCACACTGTTTTCCAGGGTGGATACCATGGTGCTCGACAGCGTTTTTTTCAGGGAAGGACTTCTGGTGCGTTGCGCAGTGTGGCCAAAGCATGCCGAAGTGATGGGCATTCCCGTCCGGAGCGAAGCCGTGACCATTGGAGGCGATTCTAGTAAGTTTCCCGCAAACACATCGGTAGCTACACTGAATGCAATTAACAAGCATTTTCACAAGCGCAAGCTATGGCCGTCTATTATAAATCTGGCAATCTACATGTATTATAAAATACATTTGAAATTAGCATTGTACAGTAGGACCTATTCAATTCAATTCAAGCACCTGAAATGCTATGTGGTGGAGGTAGATTTACCCAAGTACAAAAATGTTGCTACGAAGTGAGGAAAAATGCAAGTAAATACAACAGAATGTGCAGAAAACTGCAGCAAACAAAACATATATAAAATGAAAATGAAATACATCAGAATGCAACGCTGGACTTCAAACAGGTGTAGTTGGTTTTCAGTGGTATTCCCAGAAAAATTTGGGACACAAATTACTTTAGTTCTATTTGTGTATTTTCTTCAATAACATATACATGTACAATACTGTACTGTACAGTAGAACTTAGGCAGATTCTACTGTACATGTAGTTCAGTTAGTGTTTTTATTGGCCATAATCGGTTGATAATGAGATCTTGTTAATCTCGATCACCACATGTATGGATTATAGTCAGAAGCCTAGTCATTTGAAAAATATGAAAATGTAACCTGGAAACCTGCTGAAAATAGACTATTGTTTTTTTCTAAGTTGCCTTCATATTTTTAAACTGAATGTTTAGTTTAGCGTCTTTTCAACCTGCCTAATTGCTCTAGATCCAGCAATAGCAACATGGCCTTACTTTCCCCTACAAATATAAATTATGCTGCTATGAGTGTGGCACTCGGAAATACAACAGCACACGTTGAAATAATCGTAATTATGTACCGTATAAAATATTATACATTCTTTATATTTCATTTTCCCCCATAACATTTGTGTACTTGGGTAAATCTTTGGGTAAATTTTTGAGTACGTACAGATTGCCAGTTTTTAGGGGCAGCAATAGCTGTACATGCTGAATTTTTATTTTATTTTGGGTGAATCCCACCTGTAAACATTTTAGAGAAAGCTAATCGTAGACATTTCTAAATTTTGCAACGTTCAAGAATAACAATGGACTAAGTTTAATTCCCGATGCTCTTGGCAAAACTACCAAAAAACAAATCTTACCCATGCCATAATAAGCTTATTTATTACAAGCCTATTGCGTCCAACTAAATTATTCTGTACTATTTAGTTTACCATCCACACAAGTCAGCAACCCTGATTTTTTTCAAATCATGTACAGATTTCGATATTGTCAATGCCGGAATAAACCCGATGAATAAGGTCAGCAATCCATGCAGATTGCCTATAAAACTCAAAAGATGAACATTGTTATCAGTGCAGATTGATGCGAATGGATGATGGAACTCATGGAACTTCGAGCTCATTCGAATCCATATAATTTACATGTTGGCAAAATTACACCATCCCTTAGTAACTCATGGTAATCATATACTGTACATGCACTGTTTGTATTGTGTTGAACTGAATTGAACACATTTTCTCTTAGTTTGCTGCACAGCTGCCTTTCCTGAGCTTCCTGTCCGGCTGCAGACCCAGTCCTTCATTGCAACTCTGAAGTATGTGGGCTCCCAAGACAAGGACCACGCCAACCATCTCCACATCCAAGTGCAAGTGCCCCACCAGGATGGGATGTTGCCTCTCATCTCCACGCATGCCCTTCACAATGCAAATCTGGTGCTCACCGATCCCATGTACAGCAAGCAGCACGTCTGCTCCAGTCTCAACATGGGCAGCTCTGGCTTTCTGAACACACTAGGTTAGTTAAAAAATCCATCTATAGCCGAACCAAATCGTCAAATTTTGATGAACTGTAATAACTGTAACGTTGCAGACCAAGCCCAGGAGTTCCCACTACGCGACGAGTTTCCTCAGCAATTCAACAGCGAGCTACGAGGAGCCGAAACAGTGCTATTGTACAGACACCTGGACCTCAAGAAATGCGTTTGGAGTTTCGACGCTTGGTACCACATGGGGGAGTTGGTGGATCTTTGCGGAGGTTATGTTCTTACAGACTCACAGGTAATTACACACCCGGATTTTACGCGTATGATGAAAATATTAGGACACCGCAGCATAGCTGTTACAATCATTCTTATCGGCATTCTTGAAACCATTTTCAGGTGAAGACCTTATCCAAGAGTTCCATGACAGTGAGAGTGCCGCTCTACGTCTCGTACGTTACGGCGGCTTCCCTATCGGGCTGGACTTCCGTTGAGCACCACACCGAAATGGACTTCACGTTTTCTTACAACCCGCTACTCTGGCAAGCTGGGATGGAACTGGACCGCACTTTGGAGGCTCAGTTGCAAATTCTTCGGCTGTCCTTAAGCAGTAATGGCCAGCTGATCGTTCATTTTCAGACAAAGGCCATGTTCAGAGGTGGGTTATTCTGCCGGACGCTTGAGTAGCGGCTTCCTGACATGTGCGGTAATGTTTTTAATCGTTGCTCGTAATCGATTTAGGTTTATTTGTGACTCGACACCATTCGCTTCCTGATGAGGAGAGCCGATTGGTCCCACCGAACAACCTGGTGCTGAAATTCGCTTTGGACCTGTTATGGACTGCAGAGACCTTTGATGGTCCAACTCAGACTTGGAGAGCCATCAGTGATTATAGTCTGAAGGTACCCTGATGACTGCACCAACGTATGCAGCGACCTTTTCTTTGAAAGTAATACTTCAATTCCTGTATTTTCTAGGATTACACTGGAAAATACATTCTTCAACTGATTCCTTGCACTGTTCTTCCAATGCAATCATACACTCCAAACTTTATATCATGCACGGCTCACCCACCACAGAAGTAAGCATTCGTGCAATTTTGCAACTCCAATGCACACTTTTTCCCGAGAATCGGTGGAACAAATTTTGAGCATTTGGCACCGGACCAAAGAGACAGGGGGCTCTTTGCATGAATGGTTACGAAAAGTTTCTATCAGTGTAAAATTTACTGTCGTGGAGGAAATCTATAATCGAGACCAACGAGGTGGTAAACACTCACTCCAATCCGCTCATGGAACTGCGTGCCCATTCGGATTGATACTATTGGTCTGCCTTTTTGCATGCCATTAGACATTAAAATTCTCTTCCAAAGGACATCCGTAAACTCAAGACACTCAATTCAGCAATGATGATGGTGTCCACCATAATGCGGTGGTAACTGTCGAAAAAATTGTGTTGCTGGATTACACTCCCTGCTACACAGCATGACTTGAAATTAACTGAATCTGAACTTTTCAATTCCAGATTTGTCATCCCCATAGCGTTCCAGCAAACCAACAGACCGGTTCCGGTGACATACTCGCTAAACACCGAGTTTCATTTGCTGAACAACGAGAACATTTTCCTCTCTGACCCCCGCTATTTCGAACATCCTCTGTTGTATGCGGACTACGACGTGGTATTTTCTAAAGGTTTGCTTCGGCCACTTTCATGTTTTTGCACTCGAGTTTGGCATAGCTACTCACCAGCCATTGAATATCGCAGGGCAGAAAGTGTACGGTAGAGTCTTGTGGCATCCTAGTCAAGACCTGGCTTCAGCCTACGAGCTTCTGATAGACAAAGTTTTCTTGTGTGCTGGACTGGGCAACTACATCCCAGCATACGATCCCAGTGGGGAGGGATATGGCGACGGGCCTCAATTCGGCTGCCTTCAACCCGCCAAAAAACTAAAGCACCGCATCATAATCTTGGTAATTGTCAACTTTGGATGTTTCGTCGTCGAAACGAATCTCTCGATACTGTTCTTGAAGGTGATCCATGCTTAATGCTTGCAGGACCGTAGCAGCAATTATCATGAGGAAGACATGCTCAATGGTAATTTTCTAGATCTGCATGCAGTATTTGTGAAGGACACAACTGCTTACTCTCGGCTGCAGTCAAGAAGTGGCGTGGATGGATTTGTCTTCGATGTTGATGGGCTTTACAAGGTAAGCTGCTGCGGATATCTAGAATTTTGCGGTATTATGCAGTTGGAAGAAATGCAACTACATATTGCATTTTTAATTTTTTTTTTTGTTAGATCGATGCTGCCCAGCAGTGGTTTGTGCAAGTTTTGTATTCCATAGGACTAGCAGAGAGCGACAAGAGATTCAAGCGCACGATCCTCAGCAGATGGCCGTCCCGGGAAAATGGAACAAACATGAAGCCTCTGACACTGATTGATGCACAAGAGCCCGAACCTGCCAGCAAACCGCTTGGTATGACCGTCTTGGTTATCGTGGTTATTTCGTTGGCTTTGATTTCAAGTGGGCTGTTTATACGATATTATCACAACCAACGCCATCGTCGCTCTACCGACCAGCATCCGAGAAACTCGAAATGCTCGGCCCGGCCATTACTTGCTAGTACTCAAAGAGACACTTTGGCGGAAACCGCGGCAAATCAGTATTGCACCGTTAGGTTTCAGACCATGCCAGCAATGGTAAATTTGAGTGATGAAACCAAAGATACAACTGAAGTTTGAAAAACTGCAGTAATTTCTCGAAGTCGAATCTCGATGAAGCAGCATCGAAAACAAATCGTTCAGATGCATTTCTATAAGCGGCATCAGGTACGAAGTCTACAGCCTTTACAGACTTCACTGGTCGGTCGAAATCTGGTCATCGAGTTATATTCAGGAAAGTGAATATGGATAGCCGAAGAAATAACTATGCGCAGCTTTCTTTTGTGGTACTATGTACATGTACACTGCGGCATTAAAAATGGTTACCTACATCTTTAAATAATGTACACTTACCTTCATTTGTTTTTGTTAGAAAACTTGCTTCAACTTTCAACTTCTTTCCTTGAAATGCAACGGACTTAACTACTTGTGCCGGAATTTTTATAATCTAACAAAGTTAACGTAACAATAACACTATTAAAAAACTTGCAGTTTCAGGCAGGGGAAATAATCAGAGCAATCTGAATTTTTATAGGGTGTCAACCAGTCATGAAAGTCACGAAATGCTAGGATCATGGAATTTTTGCTGTTGATCGATTCACTAGGCATTTTAGAACAGTCAGATTCCCCTAATCTTTTGATGAATCCAATTTCCTGATTTTTAATGGCAAAACGTTGGTCGAAGGACACAGTGTATCCTGTTATCCAATTTTATACTACAGTCCAAAACGTGGTACCATACATGTACACATGGAAGACGTTCAATTATGATGTCAACAACTAGGGTAGGGGATGGTGTTGTCAAAAAATTCAGTTATCATTACTTAACATAGCCACTGACAAGTTTTGGAAGGCATGGAAAAGTCATGGCATTTACCATGCCAAACCCAGTTGACACCCTGTTTCACTGGTTCTACCTTTAATTTTTTTCTGCACTCCAGCAACTAAAGTTCTTCCAACTTCTTAAATTTGTTCCAAGGATCAGCTAAACCAAATTTAATCCTGTAACGATGAAATGAAATGTGTTAGTGAGATTCTCCCGCGAAACAAGACCAAACTCGGCATCTGTGAAGAAATGCTTTAATGTCCCATTTCTGATACATCCAAAAGGGGGTGAAAAGCCGAAGGCGTCCCGGGTTGGCTCTAGGGCCATAGAGCCGACCGTAGGCCCTTCGGCTCCCAACGGGGAAGTTACACTAGAATGGATGCCATCGACAATTAAATTCCAGCACAACGATAAAATATGGCATGACAGGTCAACTATGAGCAGCTGCTGGGACATAGCGGGGGTGGGAAGCGAGAACAATCGAGGGAGAAGTGGAAGGGTCAAAGGAAATATACAATGATGGACCAGTTCAGAAAAGTAGCATAGAGACTTAGTATTGTTACACGACGTGTGCAGAGGCTTAGAAGCTGGTAATACTCGTGATGCTATGTAATAATGTAACTGAACGATGAAAAGAATCTTGTATCCTGAAGGCGCAACGTCTCCATCGAGCAACACTAGAAAAGCTCCCCCGAACAACTTCAAAAAACTAACGAAAGAATAGAATATGTGTATATATAATATGTATATGTAATAATATTAATAATGGAGCTCGTCCTCTCTCAGTTAAAAATGTCGTTATCGTGTCGAACAAGCCTAGGGTTAAATATGACAGAAGCATTCATCCGCACCCGCGATGCTCCTAATTCCGCTAAAATGTCTCTTTCGTAAGCAGTTGCAAAAGTGCGTGGCGCTACCGTTTTACTCGCTATTTAACTGTCCTGGTGATGATGGGCCTGGCTGTCTTCGTCCTCATCCAGTTCTACGATCTGCTTGGAAGCCTGGCGCAGTTGCTCCACGCCGGGATGGTCCTCGTACGAGTCCTCGGATTCGACCACCACGATGTCTTCTCCGTTGGGGCCGCGGACCGTTCGACGAACCTCGTGACTTACGACCCTGGAAGCAAAAATAAGATTACTTGTAAAGCATTGACATCCAGTCATCAAAATCGCCAAAAAAACCATCTATTTTTAGTTGAAATCAAACACCACACGGGCGGATCCAGCTTTTTTTTCAAACGGGGTCCGTCACCAAAATTCGACCATTATATCATCGAAACGGTAAGTTATGACATGACATGACCTCTTTTCAAGTCTGCAGTGAGCACATGTATGTATGTAGAGGCATAAATATAAATGTTTAAAATTTTTTTTGCAAAAACTAGTTCATTTTTTGCATTTTTTTAAAAACATTTTTCAAAAGCTGTTCATTTTTTGCAAAAAAAGTTGCAAAACCAGCTCATTTTTTTACATTTGTTTGCAAAACTTTGCTGACTTTTGCATTTTTTTGCAAAATTTTTGCAAAACCATGCAGTTTACTTTTTTGCATTTTTTTTGCAAAAAATTTGCAAAATCAGTTCACTTTTTTGCAAAATTTTTCGATTTATTAACTATTCTATCTAGTATGAATTTTGTATTTTTTGGTTCCAATCTATCTAGTGTAAATTTTCTATTTTCCCAAACGGGGTCCTGACCCCTGGAACCCCACCCTGGATCCGCCACTGCCACATTCGATAAAGATACGCTGATGGGGCTTTGTGGTATGGAGTGAAATGTACACATCCAATTTATAGGTCGGCACCTCATCTGGGGGTCACCAACTCTTTGCTCAATGCCTTCCACAATGACGATTTTTTAAATAACAGACAAAGTGAATGTTAAGTACGGTACTAAACAGCATGAAGTAGGCATACCAGTAAATATTGCATCCTGTAATTAATCATTACTCAAACAGCAATATGCATTTTCAAAAATTAAAACAAATTAAACAGTCCAATAATGATTTTCGCATTTACATAATGATTTTTTTGTGTTAACTAGTTTAATCACTCGTTTCGACGTGTAAAAAACTAATGCTGAGGATGTTTTCTCAGCATTTTCAATACTTGGCATAGTCTGGGTAAAGCACAAATATGTCCGAAAGTACAAGTAAATAACATTTATTTCGCTGCCATTGCCAGTCTTCCTAAAGATTGTAGCATGCCACTAGAACTATTTTTACTTGAATGGGAATATATTTATGAAAATATTAATAACGAAGAGCTAAAATCAGGTATACAGGGTGAATCAAAAAATAGTAACCCCGTTCTACGCCAAAACTGACAACTGCAGTTCATAAGTCATGTTATCTCTTAATCTACTAATGCTAGAGCAATAATTCCAACTTTTTAGTTGTAGAGGAGGGCGATATTAGTCTAAAAACAGTAAAGTTAAGAGTTGAGACTAGAAAACGCTTCTGTGAATTCATTTTGAATGTCTTGCATGGCAGGTTTTGGTGCACTGCTGCACGGCTTCGCAGCATGGCAGTGAAGCTAACAAGTTCCCTGTATGGTTCCAATGCTCAGAATGCAGCATGCCGGTAAATTGAAGTCTTGAATTGATGCATATCACTAAGCGAATTGATTTATGACCACTATGGTGCAGAGCAGTGCACCAAATCTGCCATATTAGAAATTGTAAATAAATTTGCAGCAAGGTACATGTAAAAAATGACCCATTTTTGTACTAATTTCGTCCTCCTGTGCGACAATCAAACTTCCATATTTGCTCTGCTCTGCTTCTGCATAGCTACTCTAAGAAAGATGCAGGTGATATGCTTGCAGTGATTGCTTGGCGGTTAGGGGCAGCAAAATCAGGCATTGCTAGTTAAGTTTAGTCGTCAGGCTAAAATTTCTGTAAACAGTTTTCCACCAGCTTTCACAATGACCCAAAAGTTCAGAAACCCACCTTGTAGCTGTGGCGGTCGCAGGGTTCAATTCCTCGTCTTCCTCTTCCACTCCATAGTCGCCTTCTGTAACAGACAACCGGAAATGAATTGGGTGCAATCGATGGGCTTGCACTCGCCACGGGCATGCAGGATGTCGTGCATCTTAGTGGGGGATGGACAGTGGCCATTTGCCACAAAGTGCCCATGCGTTATTCCGCAGGCATCCGGGAGCACATCCCGAGTGAGAACGAAAATTGGATGCATAAAAACCTTCTGAATAAAATTCAGCCCTTCTCTGGGGGTCCCAAGACTCAGTTTCTAGCTCTTCTATTTCTGAAAATAAAATGGCTTTCGGTCACATGGGTGTTTCACTAGGCAACGATCGCACGACAATTGGCTCGGTTAGTAACAACAATGCTGCGCTAAAAATAAAGGAAATTATAATTAAGCGCCCGAGTGTTAACGGTGCAACGACACAAAGCAATCCAACACCTAGTGCAGCCCCAAAACGGCAAAACAAAAATAAAAAAATATTAGTGGAATTCTTATCGTAACCGACTATTTAACAAAAGCTGCTAGTGACATGTCCACAACAGTGATTGTGGCTCAGTTGCATTATGTTGAACAGTTGAACTGCTATACTTCTTCTTCGATAAACATAAGTTTAGTCCATGCAAATTTTCAAAGGAAGCCATACAAGAATTACAAAAATTATTGAGGAATGTTTGGGTTTCCCAGCCAAAGTATGGTCCTGTATTTTCCAGTAAATGTGTTACGCAGCACAAACATGGTTAATTCTGCATACCACGGACATGAACCTTGCAGCTTTTGTTCAACAGTTTAAAAGGTGTAAAGCTTCTACCCAGCATTCAGAAAATCCATGTCCAATATATTAATACATCAGTAACATCACCGTGAAAATGTTACCGATGTAAGTAAACACAAGAAACCGAAGCACGTAATGCTCAACACTCATCTAAAGACAAGCTTAATGGTTAATGGCTAAGAAAACATTAAACCTGAGATGTTAAATTCCTACAAAAAGGTTTAAAATCTGAAGTGCTCGAAATAGCTGATTCATTCGTAAAATAAGTTGAATTTTCCTAGGGAATTAGGAAGTACAAAAATGCAAGCACAAATGTCAGAACACCTACAGGTAGTATTTGCAAGAGCGCTGTCTTTTAAAGGAACCAAAGAGCTATTCTTTCAAGATTTTCTTAACATGCGACTATCTACATAAACTGCTCATCAACAAGGACATAGACCTACACTCCCTGTCCTCGCACCCTTTTCTCAATCTAACGTCCAACTCACCAATGTGGACCCAGACAACACAAACAAAAGAAAGATTAATTGATGAAAATGATGTTAGTACCGCAGTTACATCTAACCCACCATGCACCATGCATGCATGGGTCAACCATCGACCTAAACAATGTTACAAAACGATTATAGAAGGTACTCAATACACAATGTTAGTAACGGCTGAACCGAGAGCTGGGAGAAAGGTCAAGGTTCGAGCCCACCTACTCCTCCATCAGCTCTTGGTGCGGTGAAATGTTATGAGGGCACAATCTCTTGCCATGCCGATTGATTACGAGCAAACACAAAGAAGAGAAATTATTAAAATTGGGCCGAGTACGTGAAGGCACATTCCATGCTAGAAAAAAAAGCTGTTTTGGGAGTTAATTCTTATTTTTTTTATCTTGACGTGTGCATATCAAGATTTGAATTTTATTTTTATGATCATTAGGTCGTGGAAGCTGACAACTGGACGTGGTGCACTACCAGTCCCATAAACAGGAATATGGTACTCTTGATGGCATTTGACAAGTTCACATCGACTACGTTTCCATGAAGGCTAAAATCTACATAATTTGGGGCTTTCGACGTTCTTTAACGTCAGGGAGAACCACTGGGTCAGGCCTTGGGGTCAAGCAACCAGGTTACGACATTTCTGTTGCTGAGTTTGCCTGCAAAAACCCGAAGGTCTTCATGGGTCATTGCTGACGTTAAAGAACGTCGAAAGCTCCAAATGAAGTAGATTTTGGCCTCCATGGTAACATCGCGAATCTTGTTTTTCAAATTTAGAAAATCAGCAATTAAGTTGAGACCAGCATGCTCTGACAGCATGCCAACTCGGGTAAAATGCTTACGAATCATTGTATTTATGATAGAAAATAGTGATGGTCTTACTTATTACGTAGTTTTATCAAATTGAAAAGATATAAAAAGTGAAAAAGAGATTAACATTTTTTTTTTAAAAGTGAGGCAATCCCATACCCAAAGAAAATGCATTTTAAATGCATTGTGCGATGTATTTCAATTTGCAAAATGCATTTTGAAATGTATTTCAATTAAGGAAATATATTTTAAAGGCATCTGGAAATGTATACGCCAAACTGTATAATGCATTTGTAATATATTTCGAAATATATAGTAATGCTGAGCTATATTTTAATGCATTTAAGCTTTAATTGAGATAAGATTTTAAATTCATTTCACAAAATGGACCTCACTAAGGTAACTCGTCAATAATGGATTGGCAGTGAATTTTGTGTAAAAATAATATTTGTACACAAAATTTGCATCACTGCAGTATGAACTGAGATGTATTTGCGATGTATAGTGAAATATATTGTGATATGTATTTTGAAATACATATTTCGATATATTTACACGTGTTTTGCAATATATATCGCAAATGCATAATACAATACATATTTTAGTGCCAATCCAAAGGTATTTTCCAATGTATTTCCAAATGCATTTCCTGCTATGCATTTTAAAATGTATTTCTAGCTATGCATTTCAAAATACATTACTTTTCCATATGGGATGAAGGAGTTTGCTACATTTCTAGGGTGGCCAATTCTGCCTTGCTTGACCAGCCGTCAGCTGGTGGTACTCATTCTCGCCGTTTGAAAGTGCACATAGTGAAGTTTTTGATTTTCGATTAAAAAACTGCCATAACTTGACTGTTGGTCCATCTCGACCCATCGCAGGCAATCACCACGTCCAGTGCCGCAAAAGGGGTCATGCCACAGCCGGTGAAACTGGGATGCGAGAAGGGTCGAAACCCGGAAATGCGGTGTGGCCATTCCAGTAAAACAAAACCCCAGGTAGCGGTCGAGCAAAGACAGGTGGGGGGGTGGGGACAACGAACAGCACACATACACCAGTTAGTGGTTTAGTCTACCTGGGCGGTGAGGTCCTAGGGATGCACCGTGGGCGGAGGTTTCGGCCTCCGGGCCGCAGTAACAATCCTCAGAGTGCGAGGAGGAGGACACGGTGGGGGAGGAGGGGGGCGATTCCCTGAGCAGCGGGGACCTGCGGGGGGAGCCAAAGTCGGGGAGGGTGGCCTTGTGGGGAGTGTCCGTCTTGGCCGAGCCGACCACGTGCCTGACCACCTTCATGGCGTTGCCCTGGCGGTCGCGGGTGGTGGTCTCCTCGGCGGCGCCGCCGGGCTCGAAGCCCTCGATGGTCCGCTGCAGGAAGTCCTCCATGCGCCGCTGGGCGTCGGGGCCGGAGAAGGACACGGCGTCGCCGCTGGGCACGGCGCCGCGCTTGCGCACCACGCGTCGCACATTGCCGAACTGGTCGGTGCTCTCGAAGGCCTCGGTCTCTTCCTCCTGGGCAGAGTCGGGCATGTCGGCGCCGGCCTGGCTCAGGTACTCCTGGATCTTGCGCTCGGCTTCCGGTCCGGTGAAGCTGACGGTGGTCACCTGCGGCTGCATGATGAGGCGGTGCTGCACGGTGCGGGTGACGTGGACGTTGCCCATGGCGTCGGTGGTCTCCGTCTCCAGCACGTCGTCGCCGGGCTGGAAGCGGGCGATGAACTCCTGCATCTTGGCCTCGGCGTCGGGTCCGGCGAAGGTGACGGTGCGCACCTCGGGCTCCAGCATGACGGCGCGGTGGAGGGTGCGGTTGCCCTCGGCGTCCGTCTGCACGTTGCCCTCGGCGTCGACGAGGTGGCGCAGCGCCTGCTCGATGTAGGTGCGGGGGTCTTGGGGCGGCGATTCCCGGTTGGCGCGCTGCTCCAGGTCGAAGGTGTCGGCGCTGGAGACCATGGTGGACTCCTCGGCCGACGTCTGCATGCTGGTGAAGCTGGACGACATGATGGAGTCGGTCTCGTACTGGTAGGTGGCGTGCGTGGCGGTGGCGCTGCTGGGCTCCAGCGAGTCGGTGCTGGAGGCCATGGCGGAGGCCTTGGCCTTGGCCGCCTCCTCCTCCTCCTGCAGCGAGTCCGAGTCGCAGTCGTCCTTGGCGTCGCCGCCGCCGTCCAGCGAGTCGGCGTCGGCGTCGGGCGTCTTGTCCAGCAGGCTGCTCTCGGTGGCGTCGCCGCTGCTGGGGGCGGCGGCGGGCTCGGCGCCGGCCACGAACTGCTCCACGTTGGACTGCGCCTGCTTGATGATCTCGTCGATCTCGAACATGCGCTTCTCGTAGTCGTCCGAGTCGGTGTCGTCGCCGCCGTGCTCGGACAGCGTCTCCTGGCTCTCGGCCTCGGAGGCCTGCGACTCGTGGCCCTCCTCGATCTCGGACAGCCGCGCCGCCTCCTCGCGGGCCAGGCGCTCGATGCGCTCGGCGTCCAGGCACTCGCGCTCCAGGCGCTCGAACTCCTGCAGCGACGTCACGGAGGCGCCGTCGCCGGCGGAGCGCTTGCCGTTGAGCGAGTCCTGCGAGCCGGCGCTGAGGCGGCGGTCGCCCCGGGCCAGCTCGGCCTCGATGCGCTCGAACTCCTGCAGCGAGGACATGGACACGTCGTCGTTGTCGCCGCTGCGGCTGAAGAAGCGCCGCCCGCCCACGAAGTCGTAGTCGGGCGTGCTGGACTTGGACTCCCGGGGCGGCGCCGCCTCGGCCTTCTCGTCCTCCTCCTCGTCCTGCTTCTCGCCCTCCTCGGCGATGTCCTCCAGCTCCTCGTCCCGCGGGTAGAACTCGGCGCGCTCCTCGTACTCGCGCTCGAACTCCATCTGGTACTGGTAGCCGGCCGGCGGCGCCGCCTCCGCCTCGAACTGCAGCTCCATCCACTTCTCGGCGTCCAGCTCCTGCTCCTCCTTCTCCTGCTGCTCGAACTCGCCCTTCTCGTAGGAGCCGGCGCCGCCGTCCTCGCTGGCGCCGCCGTCCTCACCGGCGTCGCCGCCGTCCTCGTCGGGGTAGTAGTGCACGCCCAGCGGCCTGACGCTGACGGCGGAGTAGGCGGCGCCGCCGCCGTCCTCCTCGTCGTCGTCCTCGCGGCGCACGTCGCTCTTCTCGACCATCTCGAAGGAGTCGCCGCTGTCCTCCTCGGCGCTGTCCTCCTCCTTTTCCATGCTTGTATGCTTTTGTATGCTCGTTTTACGCCTGTCCTCCTCCTTTTCCATGCTTGTTTTATGCCTGTCCTCCTCGGCGGCCTGCTCCTCCTCGTCCTCGTAGTCGGGGAAGTGGCGGCGCCGCTCGGCCATGGGCGTGGTGTGCTGGGTGACGGTGATGTCGGGGATGTCGACGGCCTTGTCCTTGGCGGAGCGCTCGCTGGTCTCCAGCTCGTGCTTCTCGGGGCACTCGGCGGCGCTCTTGCGCTCCTCGAAGTCGTACTCGTCCAGCGGTTCCGGCGACGCCGGCCGCTCCAGCTCCTCCCTGCCCTCGGGGGCGTCGGCCTGGCGCATCAGCTCCGTCAGCTCGGAGTCGGGCCTGTCGTCGGAGAACTGCAGCTCGGACTGGGGCCGCTGCTCCGAGTCGGACTCGGCGTGGGACTGCGGCCTGCTGCCCAGGTCCAGCTCCGAGTCGGGCTTGGCGGCGGCCGGCGGCGCCTCATCCTCCGACAGCTCGTCGTCGGAGGGATCGGGCCCGGCGGGCACGATGTCGGGCGTGGCGCCGGCCACGAAGCCGTCGTCCGGCCCCTGGTCGTACTCGGGGAAGAACTCCACCTCCACCGGCCCGTTGGCCTGCGAGTAGACGTCGGCCATGTAGCCGTCCTCGTCCTCGGCTGGCGGCGCCGATGCCACGGGCATGGGGTGCTCCAAGAGCAGCGCCTCCAAGCCGGCGGCGGCGCAGCTGGTCCGGGGCAGGTCGTCGACGCACTCGGCGGCCAGGTAGGCGCCCGACTCCTGGCGCCGCATGGCGCCGCCGAAGAGGCCTTCCACCTCCGCCTCCTGGATGACCTCGAAGGGGCTGCCCAGCTCCGTGTCCATGGCGCCGCGGATCACGTGCTGGGGGATCTCCGTCTCGTAGGGCTCCTTGACGGGCGGCTGGAAGAAGCGCTCGTCGTCGACGGTGGGCGTCTCGGCGTCGCGCTCCAGCTCGAGGGCGGAGGGCACCAGCGTCTCGCTGGCCTCCGACGACACCTCCACGCTGCCCAGGTGGCCCGAGCTCTCCGAGTCGATGGACGAGCCGGCCGTCACGTACTCCTGCGAGGTGGGCGCCGTGCGGTAGGTGCCGTCCGAGGAGGTGGCGCAGGTGTCGTAGTCGCCGCTGAGCAGCAGCGTGTCCACGTCGGAGGAGCAGGGCCGGCTGGTGGCCGGCGTCTCGCTCTCCACGGCCGACGAGTAGTGGCTGGAGCCCGAGCTGGAGCCGGCCACCTCGCGGCTGCGCGCCTGCTCCACCTGCTCGCGGCGCAGCTTCACCACCTCCTGGAACTCCTGCTCCTGCTTGGCCCGACGCTCGCGGTCCTTCTCCAGCGAGTACACCTCGTGCTCTACGAACCTCGGATACTCCGGGTCCTCCGTGGGCTGCGTCGGCTGCTGCTCCTCCTGCTCCGGCGGCGCCTGCCTGGATATCACGAAGCTGCTGGAATGGTCCTCCTCGTGGGATTTGGACAGCTGTTCCTTGTCCGTTCCTTGGGAGCTGCTGGAACGCTCATCCTCGTGGAGTTTGGACTGCTCCGTTTTGCCCATTTTCTGGAAGTGGCTGGCATGGTCATCCTCTCGTAATTTAGACAGTTGCTCCTTGTCCACTGTTTGGGAGCTGCTGGAATGTTCCTCGTCCAGTTTCTGGAAGTGCTCCTCCTCGTGGAATCTGGACAGCCGTTCCTTGTCCATGGCTTGGGAGCTGCTGGAATGCTCGGCCTCGTGGAATTTGGACTGCTGTTCCTTGTCCATTTTCTGGAAGTGCTCCTCCTCGTCGAATTTGGACAGCTGTTCCTTGTCCATTCCTTGGGAGCTGCTGGAATGCTCATCCTCGTGGAATCTGGACAGCTGTTCCTTGGCCGTTCCTTGGGAGCTGCTGGAATGCTCGTCCTCGTGGAATTTGGACTGCTTTTCTTCGTCCATTTTCTGGAAGTGCTCCTCCTCGTGGAATTTGGACAGCCGTTCCTTGCCCATTGCTTGGGAGCTGCTGGAATGCTCGTCCTCGTGGAATCTGGACAGCCGTTCCTTGTCCATTCCTTGGGAGCTGCTGGAATGCTCGTCCTCGTGGAATTTGGACTGCTCCATTTTGCCCATTTTCTGGAAGTGGCTGGAATGGTCATCCTCTTGTAATTTAGACACTTGCTCCTTGTCCATTGTTAGGGAGCTGCTGGAATGCTCCTCTGAGCCCATTTTCTGGAAGCTGCTGGAATGCTCCTCCTCGTGGAATCTGGACAGCCGTTCCTTGTCCATTGCTTGGGAGCTGCTGGAATGCTCATCCTCGTGGAATTTGGACTGGCCCATTTTCTGGAAGTAACTGGAATAGTCATCCTCTTGTAATTTAGACAGTTGCTCCTTGTCCATGGTTTGGGAGCTGCTGGCACGTTCCTCCTCTTGGAATTTGGACAGGTGTTCTTTGCCTATTTTCTCGAAACTGCTGGAATGTCCTTCCTCCTGGAATTTGGACAGTTGTTCTTTGTCTATTTTCCTGAAGCTGTCGGCGTCCTCTTGGAATCCCAACAGCTCTTCCTTGTCCATCGCTTGGAAGCTGCTGGCATGCTCTTCCTCCTGGAACCGCACAGTCTCGCCCTTCAGTTGCTCCGTTCTCTCCTCAAAGCATCTGGAATGCACTCGCTCTTCAAACTTTTCCGATCGTTCTTCCTCCGACCTAGCAGAATGGCGTGATTCCTCAAACAGGCTGAAATGTTCCTCCTCCTCTTTCCGCCGTTCCTCCTCGGATGTCGCGGAGCGTGCTTCTTCCGACCTGGAGTGATCTTCCTCCCTCCATCGTCCCTGCTCTCGCGAATCCCTTCCTCCAAGCAGCTCTTCATCTTCCACTTTCGGCGCCCTCTCTTTTCCATCACCTTCCTTGGCCACCGGTGCCCCCTTGCTCAGAATCTCATCCACCAGCGGCGACGTCTCCATCAGGCGGAACGTTTCGTCCTTGGCCTCCTTCCTGTCCTCCTTCCACTTGGAGGCCTTCCACTCCGTCTCGGCCAGGAGGTCGTGCTCCTCGGCCAGCTGCACGAAGCTCTGTCTGCGGAAGTTCTCCTCGATGGTCAGGCTCTCCAGGCGCTCGCGGTGCTGCTCCACCGGCGAGAGCTCGTCGCTGCTGGCCTGCAGCTCCTCGTCGGTGATGTCGACGCTGGACGTCTCGGCGGCCACGAACTTGGTCCGCCGGTCCTCGGACATCTGCCGGCCGCCCACGAAGTCCTGCTCTGGGGAGCCGCCGAAGCGCTCCACCAGGTCCTCCTCGGAGATCTCTGATGGGATGTGGCGCAGCGGCGGCCGCCTGCAGACTTCCGTCTTGATGTCCTCCACGATGCCCTCGGCAATCTCCCTTGCCTCTTCAGCGCTCAGTCTCTCGTTGGTCTGCCTGCGGCTGTCGGCCAGCATGGCCTGCTCCACGTCTTCGATGTTGGCCGTGTCCGGTTCAGACTCCTCGTCCTCCTCCTCGTCCCGCTCGACGATGACCTGTCGGTGGGCCGGGATCTCCTCGGTGGTCTCCGTCGTGTCCTGCATGCCCTGCTCCTGCACGGGCACCTCCCAGAGCACCGTCTCGGCGGGGATCTCAGAGGCGCTGCGCGTGGGCGTGACGATGAGCGGCGCCTCCTGGCGGTGGTCCATGGCGCGGAGGTCCTGGAGGGGGAAGCGGGGCAGGTCCTTCTGCTCCGGGGACTGGTCGTCCGGCCCCTGCGCCAGCTCCTGGCTGAGGATGTCCGACTTCATCCGCTTCTCCACGAACTGCTCAGACTTCTCGTCGATGCTGGACGCCCCGGACAGGTAGGTCACTTCCAGCGGCTCGGCCTCGATGGCCTCGTCCAGCTCGTGGCTGAAGATCTCCGACCTGATCTGCTGGTCGATGCGCTCCTGCTTCCGCACCTCGTCCAGCGCCGGCGTCATGGACTCCTGGCGCTCGTCGAAGGACAGGTGCTTGCGCTCCAGCGTGGACTGCGCCTCGACGCCGGCCTGCATTTCCTCCTTGAAGATTTCCTTCCTGAAAGACAGCTCCTGTTCCTTCAAGGTGGCTTCTTCGGCGTCCTCCTGGGACGTCTTCTTGCTGCTCTCCGTAAACGTCTTTGCGATTTCGCCCTGGCGCGTCAGAGTCGTGGCTTCGACGTCTTCCAGAGACGACTTTTGGATATGCTCCAGAGCTGTCTTTTCAAGGTCTTTTTTAGACGTCGTGTCTGTGACTTCAGAGGCTGTGCTCTCCATGCCGCTCAGAGTTGACC
>JAQFYZ010001706.1:0-21373 GCA_034695085.1 Cylindroiulus punctatus
TTTGCTATTCCCACTGATATGTGGGTGCAGAATCATGTTCTGCACGAAAAAAGGTTGAAAACGACTCGCCAGGGTGATATTTTCACCCTTTTATTGATACCCAAATGCCATAGACTTAGCATGGGACAGTTTTTTAGCTATAAAACGATAAATATTGACTGAAATCACCGGATTTTTTGCAATTCCCGTTAGCATTTCGGTGTACAATCATGTCCAGTGCGAAAAAACGCGATAACTATGCTTGATTTTGTGTTAGTTTAGTTTTTGCATTAAAGCCAGTACAGGGTGGCCCAAAAAGTATTGTTGGCAAAATTGGCTATTTCTCGGCGAATACGTACTAGAATGACCGGGTTTTTGGCGTGTAGGATTCCCCAGGTACTCTAGTTTCAAGATCACCACTTAAAAACCGCGGAAAAAATAGTGTATTTTTGACCATTTCCTGAAAAAACGCGTTTGGTGATAAGATCACCGGGTTTTTTGCTATTCCCACTGGCACTTAGGTGAAGTTTAATGTTCTGTACTTAGAAAGGTTGAAAACGACTCGTCAGGGTGATATTTTCACCCTTTTATTGATACCCAAATGCCGTAGACTTAGCATGGGACAGTTTTTTAGCTATAAAACGATAAGTATTGACTGAAATCACCGGATTTTTTGCAATTCCCGTTGGCATTTCGGTGTACAATCATGTACAGTGCGAAAAAACGCGATAACTATGCTTAATTTTGCGTTATTTTAGTTTTTGCATCAAAGCCAGTACAGGGTGGTCCAAAAAGCATAGTGATAAAATCACCGTTTTTTTTTGCTATTCCCACTGATATGTGGGTGCATAATCATGTTCTGCACGAAAAAAGGTTGAAAACGACTCGCCAGGGTGACATTTTCACACTTTTATTGATACCCAAATGCCGTAGACTTAGCATAGGGTAGCTTTTTCGCTATAAAACGTTAAATAATGACAAAATTCACCGCGTTTTTTTGCTAATATAACAGGCATTCGGGTGCGTTTTGCAGAGCAGGCCGAAAAAGCTCGAAAACAATGCTTATTTTTGCGTTATTTTAGTTTTTGCACCAAGGCCAGTACAGGGCGGCCCAAAAAGCATGGTGGGCAAAATTGGCTATTTCTTGGCGAATACGTCCTGGAATAACCGGGTTTTTGGCGTTTAGGATTCCCCATGTATTCTAGTTTCTATATCACCACTTAAAAACCGCGAAACAAATGGTGTATTTTCGACCTTCTCCTGAAAAAACACCTTTTTCACCTTTTTCTTGGAGTTTTTTCAAAAAACGCATAGTGATAAAATCACCGGGTTTTTTGCTATTCCCACTGACACTTGGGTGTAGTTTAATGTCCTGTCCATAGAAAGGTTGAAAACTACGCGATAAGGTCAAATTTTCACCTCGAAGTTCCCAAAAATGCCATAGACATTAGATGGGATCGTTGTTTCGCTTTAAAACGCCAAATATTAGCTAAAATCATCGCTTTAGCCTTTATTCACTTGTATTTGCGTGTTGAGTCATGTACACCCTAAAAAAGGTTGAGAACGACGCGATAGGGCGAAATTTTCACCCTGAAATTGCCCAGGCAAAAATGCTATAGACCTTGTATAGGTTGGTTTTTGCTTTATAAAACGCAAAATTCCTGCTAATTTCATCGGGTTTTTTGCATTCTGCGCTCGTATTTTGGTGTAGTTTAATGTTCTGTATTTAAAAGATTGAAAACGACGTGATAGGGTGATAGGATCGTGACATAGTTTATGTAATTATGTAACACCAACATTATTTGTGAAGCACAGTACCAAACCAACACCACTGCCAACTGTGTGCATGACGATTTTCTGAAAACCTCCATGCTAAGCTCTATGGAAGTGGCAGTGCTTGGGACTGTATGCAAGGCAGTGTAGGAAAAATCAATTTTGATATGTCTGCCAGGCCACAGAATAAGTTAGTGACAGAAAATTAGGCGACGGCGAAGCACAATTACAAGTCGTGCAATTCAGGTTTCAAACTTTTTTTAAGAAGTTTGGACTGCATGCTTGTTACAGCACAGGGGATACTTCTTAAGCAAGATGAGACTTCTTAATTTGATAACACCCCCTGAAGTAACCCACACACGACCGTACATGTAGTTATGTAAAAACGGTCGCCACCAGGCAAGTTTATTTATTAACTTTATTAACTTTATTAACATAGTCATGTAAGGTTAATGACAAAAATGCGTTTTAAAAATGCAGAAAAAAGCTGGACTAAAGAGTTAAAAAGGCCGCGTTTATCGGAGCTCCTCGGCTCTGGTGGCGTCGAAATGGGTCGTGGGGGTGGGGGAGAGGGTGGTGGACGTCCACTGGGGGACTGTGGTCACGCTGGACTTGCGGGCCGGTTCCTGAGAATCGGCGTCAGTGGCTCGACGCTTGCCCAACTTGAAGCTACCGTCGACACGAGTTGCACCTGCTTGACTTTCGTAGGTCTTGGACTTGGATTTTGACTTAGATTTTGGTTTGGACTTGGGCCTGGACTTGGACGATGCTCCCAATTCGAAATACTTGTTGCTGCCCCCCACAGCACCACTGTCCTGGGACTCATCCTCGTCCTCGGATTCGTCGTCGGTGCTAAAGCAGGGGGACATGTCTTCCGGATCTGACTGGTACTTGGTGCAGTTGTCGCTGCAGAGGTCGCAGTACCTGACGTACTTGCCCTTGTGGGGACACCTAAGCGATATCGAAAAAGTTGGTTCTAGGACATTTTTTCCCGGACATTCCCGGACTTTTGCGAGCCACTTTTGGAAAATTATCAAAAAATTCGGAAACATTTTAAAAAAGGTTGTTTTTATGACAGAAAAAAAGTTTTGAACGATGTGAAAAATATAGCGAGACTTTTAAGTGCATTCACTTTAAAAATTTACATCATGAAAATAACTTGTTTCACAATGTTTTCCCATTTTTGGTAACTCTTTAGATTAAGCCAGCAATGGTGGCCACGCTTGTTTTCTACGGAGCCTGACTCAGCCTGTTAGGGATAGTTTTAGGTTAAGTTAGGTTAAGTTAGGTTTGGTCAAAGGGGTGTCCAGGGGGCCTGACCTAACCTAACCTAATCTAAAACTATCCGTAACAGGCTCTGTAGAAAGTAAGCGTGGCCGCCATTGCTGGCTTAATCTAAAGAGTAGCCCCATTTTTTATAATTTTGCAAAAGCAGCCCATTGAAACATAGTGGATTGCAATATCATCCTACAATTTGGAAATTCATTGCTGCTGTTCAGAAGAAGAAAAGTATCAATGAAACCAAAATCGAACGAGCCATTTTGAGCATTCCTTTTCCACCTAAAAGAAAAAATATCGAGATTGTGCCCAACGAATCCAACAAATTGTTGAGGAATATGGCGAAACGGAGTTAAGGGATTACTTGAGAGGTATAGCACGCAATTTTAATTTCTAGATCGTAATGGCTAAGGCGATTTTTAATTTTATCTTTTGTTTTTTTACTCATTTTTTCACTTATATGCGATATTTTAATAACATGTTGTCAGTTTCAAAAAGGGAAAGCATCTGACGTTTCATTTTCTACCACGTGGAAACTTGGGGAAAAAAATTTCCGGGAAAAATGTCTAACCTAAATGACTGGGAAAAAATGACTGAAGAAAAAATATCCTTGGGAAAAAATGTCCGGGAAAAATGTCCGGACACCAAAAAAGTTATTGTAATAAATTCGAACAATTACAACACCCCAGCCACTGAAGAAGATGAGTAAAATTGACCAAAAAAGTTAGCATCGAAAAACGTGGTCAGGTTGACTTGAGGTCACTTACTCCCGCATTCCCATTTCCAGATTGTATGCGTATTCGGGTGTGCCTTTCTTAGGGAACACGTCCGGTTTCTTGAAGACCTTGTCCGGTTTCTTCTCTTCATCGTCTTTGTCGCCGCCACTAACCTAGGGTGGGACAGTAGAGTTTAGAGACAGAACCCCTAAAAGCCAGCGGCGACTTGGGACTTGCTCACCAGGAGGATCCAGAGGACGGACATCGACAGCAGGACGACCAAGTTCATGGTGGAAGAAATTGGCTCGGGGAAAGTGCACTGCCGACTGTGATGCCGGACAGTTTGGGAATGGTCAGTGCTGTTCTACGTTCTTGTGAGATTGGTAGCTGTGAAATTTCGACAACCTGACACTGACCTCTGTGAGCCTATCCTCGGTTTGTCACGTGGTATTCCGCATTGGCAAAATCCAGTCTGAATTAAGATGATGAGGTAAGAGACTGCTTTTCAAGGCTATGGGAGCTGCACTACTTAATGCTGTCTTGTCCTGTTGTGATAATGGACACTTTGCGCAGCACAAACGAAGGAATTTCATTTGTGTGCATTTAATAAAAGTTTGTTCTACTTCCTAATTATATTTCCGAAGCATGCAAAATAAACGTTATTTAATGCTTATTAAAAAGCAGAAACGTTAACTTAGCTTTCGTTTTCTTTACCCCTATCGTTAGGAAATTGTGCGTCCATAACAAACTTTTATAATAGGCACAGAAATGAAATTAAACTTTCGTTTGTGCTGTGCAAAGTGTAATAAACAATAGCATATCGAATTTGAAGATTAGACTAATGCTTAGTTTAGATAGCTGAGATAGAGAATCTAGGGGGTAACTTTCGAGTCAAAGTGGGTTTTATGAAGCTGATACCCCCCCCTCCGCTACAGGGTGTCCCATTTCATAAAAAAATGGGTTTGAAAAGTTGGTGAGTCTGAGGGATAACTGAAGTTTTCAGGTTTTCTCACCAAGTATCATGCTGTGCCTCATGAGACCGAAGCTTCAAAAGTACTACACGGATATCCCTCAGATTCTGCAATTCACCTGTTTTTTTAAATTGGGCCATGATCAAGGTAATCAACTGCAAATTTACTCTACTCAGTGGCGAGCCATTTTATTTTACTTCTACAAAATTGTGCATGTACAGTAGGCCAACTTTCGTCAAAAATATGAGGATGCGAGGAGTTGGTGACCGACGTGGAATGATACCTCATATGACATCAAGCCACATTTCATGTCATATGACGTGGAAATAAATTCCTCACCCTGCTCATTTTTATGAAATTAAGCCTGGACATTACCACTAAATTCAACCTTGTATGCTTTCTCTGATGAAGTACAGTAGTTATTGGGATTTGGGGGAAACAAATTAGCAATGAAGTAACCACCCACGACAAGTTAATGCAACAAGTTAAAGTTTATTAATTTTAGTTAGTAATTAGAAAAATTTACACGTGACAATATTGGCGGTTTTAAACCTGCAAAAACAGCTTCAAAACAGGTTAGCAACATTAACAACAGCAGCGACGAATTCGATTAGGGTTCAGAGTTCATTCCCGTGCTCGAAAGCGGGCGTTGTTCCAAAAACTTTGGAACTTTGGACATCGAAGACGATTCCTATTTCGGACAGGCCCCCTTGGAGGGGGAGGCGTCCGCGGGGGTGTTGGGAACAGGAGCAGGCCGGTCTCCGGTGAAGTTCTTGCTGCAGATCTCACAAATCGTCACGATCTTGCCGTGGGAACACCTACGGATTGAAAAACCAAATTGAGAAAGTTAGCACGAGATTGCGGGGACACCCCTGTAGAGGTCACTCACGGCGGATATCTGCATCCCACTTTGGCGTAGTGGCCTTCGGAGGTCGAGTCGTTGCCCCTGTTTGGGTCGTCCGAAGAATTTACCTGTGGACGATGGACATGCGGATGTTAGAAGCTCAGCTGAAGTAAGATTAAGAGATTTGCTATGCACTTACCAAAACGACCAAGAGGACGGTGGTCAAGAAAGCGACGACGAACTTCATGGTGTCCAACAAGTGCGAGGGGAGCTTGATGGAGATTGGAGGGCTAAGGTGCTGTGATGGGCCTGGTGATGGTCAGTTTGGTTTTATACCACTTGGGATATTTGGCTGCTGTGCAACCTTGATCACTGCACTGCCCCTTACCCAGACTGTTTCGTGGTGCATTCCTAAGTAAGGCCATTGACGATTTGCATTTTGAATTAATTATGAGTAAGGGCATAATGTCCTTGGATAATACACAAGATGCAAAGTTAATCCGCTGCTGCTTAGGGCGCCCTCTAACGGAACAACTAACGGAATTTAGCTGTTGTTCAAGGTGCTTCCTCGTACATGTGTGACATTGGGAGTTCTGCTGCTGGAATTGTGAGTTATTGGCAAACTTAATTACGATTTCTGTTTTGACGATTGGGTATGAAGATAACAAACGGTAGAATTTGGGAGAGCTGAAGTGCATGTAAGTGCCACTTTCTACTCATAATGGTTTGCCTTTTAGGCACTGTGCCCCCCAAATACACACACACACACACACACACTCATAATGGGTTTTGAAAATGTTATGGAACCAACTCTCGAGCTTCTCTCGATGGTTGCCTTCGCTCTCAGCTCTCCATCCCGAGTCTCTGCTGATAGTTCCTTCCAAATGATGAAGTTTGTCTGAAAGCACTTTCAATGAGTTTGTTCTGGGGAGGGGGTGATCTGAAAATATAAGTCTGTTCTATATTTGTTCCTTATTGTTGATCTACATGTATATTTTCTCCTTCTGTATGTATTTTGTTCCTCATTCCATTGATATCCGATTTTGAATTCGTTGCTCAAATTGATACATGTATCTTTGGATCTCTCAACTGGCTACATGTAAGGTCTTAATTTTTGCTAAGTCAAATAATTAATTAGTTATTATCAGAGACGTCCATGGTAAAACTGACTTAAGCTCTTTGTCGAGTGCAATTCATAAATTCCGACTGGCATGCATTCTCACATGATGGGGTCATTGGGGTGGGGAGAACGTTCTCGATTAAAGTTGGAATTTATAACGATGTAGGTGCCAATAACTGCGAAAATGAGTTAATTCATGGACCACGAATAGCTGACATGTCTACTGTGCAACGAATAAACAAGCGCATGTTGCACTTGCAGCCTTTTGAATGTTGGTGCATGTACTCATGTAAGTCCTTGACGCAGACATGTACAGTTTAGCTCATGTTGCATGAATTGACCATTTTGCATTTTGTGGCACTTGCTGAAAAAAATTCATTTCAATAATACCAACTGGGATGCCACACATGACTAAAGTTACGAAACAAGGTCGTTTATTAACGTTTGAGTACAAAAATCGCGATTTTAAAGAAAACAGCTCAAGAGACTAGACATTAAAAAAGGTTAAAAGCAACGAAATACCACGGACAGGGTTCAGAGTTCATCGTCCATGTGCTCGACGTGGGCTGTGTTGCCACGCTGGGCCGCTGGGGTGGGACGGAATTTCGCGGACCTGATCGGGAATTTGGAGACTGACTTCGATCGGGCAGAGTCTTCCTCACTGGACGTGGAGGAAGATTCTGCGGGATCCTCGCGCGGAGGGACCTCGTAGTTCATGGGACCCGGCCCGAAGCCGGCACCGACGTCGTGATGAAATTCGGGGTCTTCCGTACATTCGTCGGATTCCGGACTTGTAATGCAAGATTCGGACTCGTTGAAGCCTTCTGGAGACGAATTGTTGCCAAGGTCTGGAGGGCTGTGCTGCAGGGAGGGCTGAAATTCATCGAACTCCATGCTGGACCGGGAATCTCGATTGGGAACATCTGTGCCGTTGTGCCAGCATAAGGTGCAGTTCTTCAACCTGTCGCCGTGGGGACACCTAGAAAGTGCAATCTCAGAAACTGCTTGAGCAACCCGCAGCGTTTGACCCGGGGTCACTTACGGCTTGCGGGGGCGGCGCTGGAAGCCTTCCTCGTCCGCAGCAAGGACCTGGTGGGAGACGATGGTGGAAATCAAAATTAAGTGATTTAAGGTAAGAAGAGACTTTAGGCCTACCGACCAACATGATCCAGATGGCGGTGGTCATCGAGACGGTGATGAGCAACTTCATCGTGTTTGTGGGGATTTGGGAGAAAGATGACCTGGGAAAATTGGGGATGGTCAGTTTTGTTCACACCTGTTTGTTGCAAACAGCGCCATCTAAGTGACCTTGACCATTGCGATGCACGTCATGATTTTGTGATATGGGCACTCTTCGTGCTGGCCTTCCACGTGTAATTTTTGGGATCCACTTGTACATGTAAAAAATTAAGTGGAAAGCCGGCATCACGTGTACAGCAAAGCTCACTGTCGATTTGCGTTTTGAATTAGGATTTAGGAAGGATTAGCAGTTAACTTATGTATAGTTACGTTTACATGAGGACTTTCAGTGGCGTTTGTCAAAGTCATGCATTCAGACTTTTGTCGACCTTTGGCTGGTTGGGGGTAAACTTGAAGTAAAGTCAAGATACATTATGTTCCCATGAGGACTTAATGCTAGTTAGTTGTGCTTAACGGCGTTCTTTAACGTCACCAATAATGCAGGAGGACCTTCGGTTGTTTTTAGCCTGTGCCATACCAGAAATTCGTTACCCAGTGGTCCTCGGTGGCGTAACTATGAAAATGTTCTGGGGTGGGATCTGAAAATATAAGCTAATTCTACATTACTGCAAAAATGACGTTCGCAGTGGCACTTAAGACGTTTTTCAACACATTGTTATCCACCTGATGAGTCCATAGCACGTGGACGAAACGCGTCGTGGATAATTCGTGCTGATATCTGACTGTGATCAAAGGAATTGATGGAATTAACTGTTTAATTCTACATTTGTTCTTTATTCTTATTGTGCTTTTTTCCATTGATATCTTCGGATCCTTCGATCCTCCTGGGGCGTAAAGTTGACAGATTTACGCCAAGGCACGAGATCCCCTTGAGAGCTTGCAACTATCGTTAGAAGTGCTATTATTGAGCTTGCAAAAGTGGGTTATGGCATTCTCTCTATAGTGACTTCTGCTCTCAATGAACCAAACCCTCAAACCACCTGAACTTTCTCGTCTTGCTTAGTGCATTAGAACCAATTTGGAAGTCTGATAGTTACTCTTCCCATTCGCGAGTTTACCATCTGAGAGAAACCACCTTAACTTGAAAACACAAAGCTGAGCAAACCAGCCATGACAGAAATCGAGGTGTACATGTACAGGAGCGAGCAAACTGCTCCAAGACTGGGCAATAAAAACAACACGTCAGAAGCAATGGAAAGTCATCGAAGGAGAAGGAGTACATGCGTTCGAAGATACAAGAACCACGTACATGTAGATGGTCAAGAATCTAAAGTGTAGTTGTAGATTTGGTCGAAGTGGACGATGGGACTACAGTTAATCTCAAAGACATTTATTGTAACAAGAACATCGGCGTATCAAATACAAGTTCGGATGCTGTGGGAAAATTAATTTTTAACTATCATAAAATTCTGCAAGTAACAATTAGTTTCACAATTCTTGCTGGCGATGAGACTGGTCTTCGACCATCTGCTGGGGCTTGAAGGCCTCGCTGGCCATGACGACATCGACGGGGGTGGCGGTGATGTTCTGGCAAGTGGAACTGGCCGGATGGGGGCAGCTGGACATGGCCTCGGCTACGGTGTCCACGGAGGAATCCTGCTGAAGACCATCCACTGGAGTCAAGTTGAACTTGGCGGGGAGCAAAGTGCAGGTCAAATTGCGGTCGCACTTGGCACACAGGTAGGGGCTGCCACAGGCCTCGCCCACACGTTCCCCCATCTCACGACACCTGAAAGACAAGGAATGAAGACTCTGGAGGACCGCTGAGCAATGGTCGAACTTACTGCATGCTTTCGCCGGTGAAGCTGAGGGCGCAGCACTCGTCCCTTCTGCAGTCAACGTCAGTCAAGCATGGACGGCTGCAGGACGAACCCTGGTGGAAGAGCAGAAACATAAAAATTGGCCCAATTTGGAACTTCTGGGGCTGAAGAAAACTGACCATTGCAGCGACGAAAGTGGCGGTGAGGATCATGGCGAAAAAAGTCATCATTTTTGCTGCGGAGAGTTCGATGAGGTAGAGATGTTGAACCGATTCGAATGAAGGTTTGGTGTGGTCATCTTCGCTTTTATACCACCGGGAACTGACCATGTGACTCCGGGAAAATTGACCTCTGACCCAGCTGACCACCATGTCCTTCCTGGCGGTTGAGGCAAGGTCACCAATCGTGGTGCAAAATGAAATTATTCGGATTTCGAAGATGCAAGGACGTTGTTTATGTATGGCCCTCGGGAAGTGGACAAAATCACACTTATCGCTGACCAATTGCTAAGTTTGGTCGATGGAATTCTCTGATATGTTTGGGAGTAATGGCTGCTAAATTTCAGGAATTTTATGACGACCTTCGATCTTGGATCCTTCTGAAGGTACCAGCGTCAAAGGTCATGAATTTTATTTTCGATGCATTTTTTAAATTTTCAATTCATTGCATTTTTGCAGGGTCAGACCCCTGAAGGCCAAGGCGAAATTTCCGAAATTGTGGCAGCCTCATAAATTGTTGCCGGAAATTGCAGCTTGAAAAGCGGATTGCGATACGAATTCATTAATTAAATTACGCTTTAATCGACGGAAAGGGATGAGGAATTTCGGCGCTGTTTTGGCCATTGTTCTGTTCGCTGTTATGGTCAGTATTTTAATCCAGAAACCAGGGTTCCAATTCGAAATGCATTTTTAGTTGTGAATTATTAGAAATTTTCTGCAACATTAAGGAAATACAAGAGCGAAATCAGTACTCTTGCATTGAATCAATCTTGCAGACATTTTCCAAACTGATGATGCATTTTGAAACTGAAATTCCCACGCATGATTTCTGACCATCTTGGACGGCAATCTTGGACGTTAGGCCTGCCTTTGCTTCTTAACTTTTTAATTTTATTTTTCTGAAAACTTGAGTGTTTTGACCATTGTTCTGTTCGCTGTTATGGTCAGTATTTCACTTCAGAAACCAGGGTTCCAATTCGAAATGCATTTTTAGTTGTGAATTATTAGAAATTTTCTGCAAAATTAAGGAAATACAAGAGCGAAATCAGTACTCTTGCATTGAATCAATCTTGCGGACATTTTCCAAACTGATAATGCATTTTGAAACTGAAATTCCCATGCATAATTTCTGACCATCTTGGACTGCAATCTTGGACGTTTGAAAACTTGAGTGTTTTTGCTCGCAAGGTTCTGGCCTATGACCGACCGTGCAAGTCCGACTCCCAGTGCGACTACGACGAGTGCTGCGTGCTCAACTTCACCGGTCGAGGCAAGGTGTAAGTTGGTTGACCACCGGTCAAGCAGCGGTCAATTTTCGTCAGTCAAATTTCGGTCAGTTTTCGAACATATTTTTATGGCGCTTCAGGTGCCGGGAGCTGAGCGAGGACGTGGGCGAGGCCTGCGGAGGCCCCTACTTTTGCCCGGCCTGTTCGCACAACTTGACCTGTGTCCGACTTGACCTGGGCCTGGACGAGGACCTCCACCTCCAGTCCGGATGCGCCCCTCCGGCCAGCGCCACCTGCCAGAACATCACCCGCGCCCAGGAACCCGTGCCCCAGTACCTGTGCAAATGATACGCACCTGCAACGCTGTGTAATTGTTAATTAAATATGTATTAAAGTTTCGTTGATTAAAAAAATCAAATTTATTCGGTGTCTTGGTTGCATCTACAGTGTACATGTACGTGTATTGGCGAAAGCTCGCAAATCGTAGGCATGGACTTGTTTTAGTTTCACTTCTGCACACCCTGTACTGATGATGCGTGCAAATTTGAATTTAATATGAACCTGCATGTACATGATTTCTGACCATCTTTCCCTGTTTCTGATATTTTGGAATGCATGCTGGTCGTAAAGCCTGCCTGGTGCGTTAATTCACTTAACTTTTTATTTTTGAAAAGTTTTTGAAAAATACAGTACGTGGACTGTATTTTGTTTTGAAATGTTTGACCACAGGTATAGGAGGCAAAGTGAAAGTGTTGTCATCATCTCGAGGAAGAGGAGATCGGTTACATGTAATTGATGATGTACATGAACAATGTATGGTAACGGAAGGATGAGGGGTAGAAGGAAGCAAGGGTCAAAGTTAAGCTTGAGTCATATTTTTTTAAAAATCATTTTGATGAAACTGCACCTTGTTTTGATAAATTTCACCAAAAGGCAAGGGTCAAAGTTAAGCTTAAGTCATAATTTTTTTAAAAATCATTTTGATGAAACTGCACCTAATTTTGATAAATTTCACCAAAAGGCAAGGGTCAAAGTTAAGCTTGAGTCATAATTTTTTTAAAAATCATTTTGATGAAACTGCACCTAATTTTGATAAATTTCACCAAAAGGCAAGGGTCAAAGTTAAACTTAAGTCATAATTTTTTTTAAATCATTTTGATGAAACTGCACCTAATTTTGATAAATTTCACCAAAAGGCAAGGGTCAAAGTTAAGCGTGAGTCATAATTTTTTTAAAAATCATTTTGCTGAAACTGCACCTAATTTTGATAAATTTCACCAAAAATAAAGCTCAAAGTTTTTTTTATTAAAAAGCAGTTTTGATTAAACTGCGCCTAGACTGCACCTTATTTTGATAAATTTTACTAAAATTCGATAATTTATTCAGCAATGAATATGTCATTACTCGAAGAGGATGGGGAGGAGGGGGGGGGCTGAACATAATGATGAATGTTGACACGGGACGTATGGGTCCGACAATTCCGATTTGGTATGGCATGGCCAGAATGCTAGCCATGGTTGCGTTGATTAATTTGCATAACTATGGACAGAGTGGCGCGCGATCGCGCCGGGGTCAAGGGTCACCGCCAGGGCCTCATTCTCCAAATAAACGGTATAAAAACTCGGCTGACCCCTCCGAGCTCGGACATAACGATTAGCTCTCCGAGGGGTCACATCACATGGCGTCGTCAATCCAAAGAGCGATGTTGAAGATTCTGTTGCTCATTTCGCTCGCCGCGCTGTGGACGTCAGCGGTCAGTACAAATTCTCCAACTTACACATTGTCCACAACTGGAAGACTCGTTTTTAAAAATCTTTCCAGGTGTTTCCGGGGCCGCACAACGAGAGCAGGCCGTTGAGCCCAACTCTGGAAGAAGAGTAAGTGCAAAACCTCAACCACTGGTCAGCCATAACTACGACGTTGAAGTCTGACCAGAGGTCGAACATGTTTCAGGTGTCCTCACAAAGACCTCACTCGCAGAAATGTGAAGAAGAAGGACTGCCCAATGTGCCTGTTAAACTACGAAACAAATCAGAGTTGCGGTGCGGGGCCACGGAGGAACAGCAACAGCAGCAGCAGCAGCAGTTCCTCCTCCGAGGACATTCCCTATCCGGACGACTTGCTGGATTTTCATATGGAAATGGACGGAGACTTTCCACCGGTCGTCTCCACCTCCTCCACATGGCAGCGCTTTGTTTACACCACGACCCCGGTCATCCGCGGGGTGGTCACCACCGCCACCGCCACCGCCACCACCACCGACGCCCCCGACCACCTGCCGGCCAGTTCCACGTGGTGGAGACCGTCGGCCACCGTCGAAACCACAGCCACCGACGCCCCTGTGGTGCCCACCGGTGACCCCACCGCCACCGACGCTGCGCACCCCACACCCACCTTCTGCTACGGATCCGCCAGTGCACTATAGCCCCGCACTGGCCGTTGTTGGCGCCAGTTTTACGTTACGTTTTGTTGCTGATGCAGCTGCCTGTTTTAATCTTTGCTGTTATTCAATATAGTATATTGCTGAATTCGATGTCCGTCAGATAGTTTTAATAACCGTGATGTTAATAAACCCGGCTTTGAGCTAATGGATCTGTCTTTGGTGGTTGTGTGTGGCTAAACCACCATCAGCTGTGCATTTTGTTGAACGGGTTCCGAGTGCTCTCAGACAGCACTTCGAGAAATGTGTTGACTGCAGAGACTCGCAAATTCATCGGTTTTTTAGCTCAGTGATTTTTAACTCTCGAGAGTACTGGCGCATAAACCACCATCAGATGTACGTTTCGTTCTCTGGGATCTGAGAGTGCTCTCAGTGCTCTCAGACATTAAATTCAATGTCCATCAAATGGTTTTAATAACCGTGATGTTAATAAACCGGCTTTGAGCTAATGGCTCGTGGCTTTGGTGGTTATGTGTGGCTGAACCACCATCAGATGTGCGTTTCGTTGAACGGGTTCTGAGAGTGCTCTCAGACAGCATTTCGATACTTGTATTTGGACTACAGAGACTCGCAAATTGATCTGAGGTTTTCAGCTCTCTGAGGGATTTTAACTCTCGCGAGTTACTGGCGCATAAACCAACATCAGATGTGCGTTTTGGTGAACGGGGTCTGAGAGTGCTCTCGGACAGCACTTCGAGAATTGTGTTGATAACTGCAGAGACTCGCAGATTCATCCGAGTTTTTCAGCTCTCGGAGGGATTTTAACTCTCGAGAGTTACTGACGCATAAGCCATCATCAGATGTGCATCTTGTTGAACGGGGTCGGAGAGTGCTCTCAGACAGCGCTTCGATAATTGTGTTTAGACTACAGAGACTCGCAAATTCATCCGAGTTTTTCAGCTCTCAGAGGTATTTTAACTCTCGAGAGTTACTGGCGCATATTTGGGGCTGAGAGCAGTACCTGTAAGGCACAAAAATGAAATCAAACTTTCGCTTCCAAAACTTTCGTTGCGTCATTCGACTCGTCAAACTCGAGTTGCCACCATTGGGCGAGTAAATGTCGAGATTTCACTCCCATCCCATCAAAGTGTCGAGAGCTATACTGTCGACATTAGAGACGCTCTCGATGGTTACTATCACTCTCTGCTAAAATGGGCGCCAACAGATGACGTGACATTAGCGTCGTTTTACAGAAAATGATATGAAGGTTAAATTTATTTGTGGCACTGTTTCCCGCCTTAATTTTTGGCAATTTTTCTCCTATAGGGCGCTGGTGCATGCCCTGACCTCTGACCTTGAATTCCCCTAGTTGTCAGTGCCAAGTGGTCACCTGTTGGACGAAGATGTCGACGCAACAGCTCCCAAATTCAACATGGCCGACATTGGAGATCAGTTTCTACTATACAGAAAAGGTAATTTTTGCGATCCTATCACCAAGTTGAAACCGGGGGCTAACTTAGTTTACTTACTTTACTTGGATGGCGACTTTACTTTGAGGTCGGTTGTCATTTAATGGTCAGCTCCATTTTCTGAATGGCAACCTACCATTTTGCGTACACAAAATTTGTCAGAAATATTTTCATCCAACCTTTAATTACTTCCAAAGATATGAAACGAAGATTACATTAATAAACGCATATGCAATGTTCATATAATTACACGTATCTTATGTAAAAATGTGTCAGGTAAATGTTTATTTTTAGGTAGTGTCATTGATTCTGGCTGTATGCAAAATGGCAGGTCACCGTTAAAAAAATGGAGTTGACCTTGAAATGACCCTGACAATCTCAACTTTTTTTTCCTTGTAAAATGCGTAGTTAGCCATTTGTTCCACAATAAACTCATCGTTCCGAGGAATTCCAAATATTCCCGTTAGGGGCAAACCATAAACTACACCCTTGAACGAATTCTTGCCCCTGCTCAAATTTCGTCTACGTTGTGGTAGTTACTTAGACTGAGGTATCTTAGTCGCCGTGTTTTTCTATGCTCATATTTCTTCTCGATGTCATAGTGTTTTATCGCCCATTTTTTCACCTCCCACCATTGGGGGGCGGTGTTTAATGTTAGATTTAATTTCCCCTTGAAATTGCTTCGTACTTGAGCGTTAATCCGCCAGGGGGAAATGGCGGCCGATCCAGGGGGTTAAATGGCGCTGCGTGCGTTCAATCGTAAAGGAATTTGAATCGACATCGTCGTTGACTTTGGAAACAAATCTCCATAACATCTTTTCTTTAAGTCGTAATGCCCTCGGATTTCTTGGTCTCCCCTCTTTTCCTGCTCCATAATACATGCGGAGGAGGGAGAAATTCAATATAACACTTAGGTTAGGGCGCTTTTATTGGCAAATAATTTCGAGGCGGTGAAGGTTTAGCGCCGCTGAAAAATCGTTTAAGCAACGTAATTGATAACTGTTCACGCTGCAGCGACTTTAATGCGAAGGGGAGGGGTCACCATGCAGGTCATCGTGAGTGACCAGCGATGACCAGTGGTCGGTAGGCGCATTCCAACGCCATTGGAATGGCGTCGATCGTAACAAATTCTTGAGATGACCGGGACTCGGTTTAGGCAATGATAACCGTACAGTATTTGATGGTTTACTGCATAACTAATCTAATGTTGATGGGACTTTGTAGGCTTTAAATTTATGCTTCATACTGTAAAATGGACGTTCTAATATTGGCGCTGCTGTAAGATTTCGACAAATTAACGCTTGGATTAAATGATGACAGGCAATCACTTACAGCGTGGAAGCTCGCAGTGATTGCTCGCCTACAGGGGCATTTAAAACAGTGAATATAGCTTAGAAACTCAGTTTCATTTTCGTGCATTTTGTTCACATTGAGTGCTTGCAGGCGGCGCTGTAATCGCTAGAATCGCCATCATTAGTGTTATGTTTAAATTGAAAAGGAAAGTGGTCGGATCAAAAAATGTTTTAGGCAAAAGTTGCTAAATTTCTTTGTTGATTAAAGATTCTGTATGCAAAATGGAAGGTTGCCATTGAGGCCCATTGAAGGTGATTTTTTTGCACTTGGATTTTCATAATTTTGGATAGATATGATAACTTCAAATGAAACTAAATGTTTTAATTCGAAGTTTATATTGATAGTAAGTTCTTGCGCTATATAAAATGAAAAGACATGTCGTTTTTAGAATTGTTCCAAATGCTAGATCTCTTATATTCCCATTCAAACGGCAGGTGCTGCAATCTATCGCTCGTATAGCAAAGTAAAAAGTCAAACGTAGAATTATCATTTTTATTAATATCATACGCATTTCCACAAGTTGTCAAGAGCACATCCAATAAAATGCAAGTCCCTCTTAATGTTTACAAAAAAAATATTTTAATATCTTGATCAGGAAAGGAGAAATTGTGGTTCTCAATTTTGTGCAGGGTGTCCCTAAAGGAAAGTCAAACTGGCAGACTTGTCATAAAAACTAATACAAAAGCTATGGATTTTCGTGCTGAAATTTACTGTAAAGGAAATTATGGATTTGGAGGTGACACAAACTGTCATTACAAAATCGTGAAAATCGTGATTTTCACATTAGATTTAACTTTTTTCCATGTATTGACAAGACTGCATTGAGCAATAATTTCAAATTAACCCCATACACACGGCTCCTCAGGTGCCCACTGCGGGTGTATTGAATTGAATTGAATTGAATTGACAAAACCAAAACGAAATCAATTTGCCTTTTAATTGGATTTTTTGAATCATTTTCTTGACTTTTTTACATGAGATGTCCAAGTTGCCCATTTTCCCATAACCAACACTGTCATGGATTTCGACGTAGCTATAATCCTTATCTGAAAATGAATTTATCCAGCATCGAAAAAGACATGTTTTTGGCATGGCTTTAAGATGTAGTAAATTTTTCAAGATGGTCCAGTCGATCCTGGATGGCTTTTGTGCGCCAGATTGATGTTGGACTCCATTGTGCTGCAAGTTGCCAGTTTGCTCGGCGATGCTGTCGTCTAAGAAACATTCAATTTGTGAAAGAAATATCGGACAATAGGCGGTGGGGGAGGCGAGATGGACGCACAATGGACAGCGGGTGGGGTGGGGAGGTGTTGCTTCGAGGGCCCGGGGGGTGAAGACGCTTCTCGTAGCCATCGGCTGTCACTGTCCAAATTGAAAAGAAAAAGTGAGTCGGAAGAAATTCAATGAATCTACCACGTTTAAGTGATTCTGAAAGGACCAATCAGAGATGGAGGGGAGGGGAGGAGAGTGGGGGTGGAGAAGATGAAACTTATAATGGACTTTGCGTTGGACACTTCATTAGACCTCATTATTTGCTGGATTGTCTATCCGGAACTGGGTGCATGCACTTAAGACTTGTAGCCTAGAACGCCCTCTATGGCCCAATTTTGCAGCGAGTTGGGTTGCACTACAGAATATGCCCTGCTCCGTCATACGAACGGCGCGGAGTGATTGCATGGTGGATGATGGATTAAGTTTTAGGTTAATTTAGATAAGGTTAGTTGAAACACAAAAAGAATAATTTGTGACAGCTAGGACAGGTGACATTCTTGTATTGGCCAACCCCCCATAAAATTCAGTTCAATTAGTCAATTCACCCAGTTGACAGTGGAAATAATTTTAAAGAATTGGGATAAACTTGGGTATAGTTCCTGCTACAAATGTGTGCACTTTATATTTACTTTTCTATATTAGAAATACGAACTGATGGAACTGAAGGACAGCCAGTCAGAGAGGTGTCGCTTATCGATTAGGGATTCCTGGTTTTTAGTTGTTAAAAGGAAAATGGCTGACGCCTCGAGCTGAAGCGCCTTCAATGTTTTTTTTTGTTGAGCTCCTTTCTCTCACCAGTGGCGCTGTAGGCGAAATACTAGACTTAGTCAATCGGAAACTGGCGATTGGATTCTATTGATCGGCGCTTTCAGCCCAGTTCCATCACTTCGTGGTTCTACTATAGTACATGGCCTACTAGAAAGACGCACGTCACAGCTGTCAAATTTATCCCTGTTATTCATTCGTGAATTTTTGTTTAATTTTTTCTTTAACCTAACCTAACAAAGTTTCTGGCTTAACTTCTACATAACCACCAGGAATAACCTGGAACGTTAAGGGGAAACCCATTTTCTTGTAGTTTAGTGGGAGCAGGGACAATACCGAAGTACACCCGGAATTTTTTTCAAGAATAGCCAAAAAAAACCAGATACGAGCAATTTTTTCCCCGTTTTTCGATGGCTGGAAATGGAAAAAGAAATGATGTGAGATAACTTATTTTTTTTTCATATTTGATTACGGAAATCGATACGCCGCTAAATCCAATACATCTTATCTCGTATTTTTCCTACTCCGAGATACGAAACAAACTCGGGTGTCTGTTTCTCGAGTAACAAGATTCTGCTCGTGTTTCTTATCTCGACTCCAACAAAGTCACTGCATCTTGTTAAAATTTGGGTGCCAGATTACGCGTGGGTGAAACGCATAGACAGCGGCGCCATCTAGTGAGCGTTTTGAGCAACTGGCCTCCAACCAAATCTGTCGGCTTTAATCCCCATTTTTATTTCATTTATTTTTTATTTCCCAAATCGAGACGCACGTCCGGTAATGTCTGCAGTTTCCGCTGCGCTGGAATTTCCTGTCTCCGTAATAGGAACTCGACCGGAAGTGGACAAATGATCCCAAACTCCAACTGCGTCATTTTTTTCCATATTGCGATTGACCAATGGCCGAGCTCGTTTCTCCATCAATGGGGAATTTCATCTGGTTTTTCGCTTCCTTCGACATGAACGGCTTTCGTGAGGCGTAAAAGCGACCGAAATGCCATCGCGTATCGAGGGCATTTTGTTTTTGGTGACCCCTGCTTGACCCCTTCCTGTTTTTTCCGTTATGCCCCATGCATAAATGAGAATCGCTCGATTTTTCTTGCTGGTATTTCTTGATTGCTGCTGCATCGTGTGCACTATAAAATAGTTGACTTGGGGAAATTTCTACCAGTTATGCTCATGGCCCTACTTTTGACCCCTATCGAAAGGTCAACAACTTTCGTCGAAATGAAATGATTCTAGTCATTCCATCGACATTTCTTAACTTTGTCAAAAAAACCTAGTAGTTTTTCATTTATTTATTTTTAAAAAAAATTGTTTTTAGTTTTTTTTAAATTGTTTTTAATTTTCTTTTAAAATTGTTTTTTTTTCGAATTGTTTTTAGTTTTTTTTTAAAATTGTTTTTAGTTTTTTTTTTTAAAAATTGTTTTTCAGTTTTTTTTAAAAAAATTGTTTTTAGTTTATTTTTAACTTGATTTTAGTTTTTTTTAAATTGTTTTTATTTCTTTAAAAATTGTTTTTAGTTTAACAAAGCTGAAGTTCTTTCTTCAGTGCAGGCTTTTTTACATGCAAGCATAAATTCACCATAAATCAAGCTCCTTTAAACCGAGTCGCTATCATTTAGGTTTACATAACTTGCCTTACATGAACGGTTTTGAGGCAAGTTGACCGTCTGTGACCTAACTCAAAACACCCAGGAAATTTTTCCAAGCGATGTACGTTTGACCTCCATAGAAAGGTCAATAATATTTTTCGAAACAAAATAATTATCTTCATTCCATCGATATTTGTTAAATTTGTAAAAACCCTAGTAGTTTTGAGTTTAACAAGGTTGAACTACTTTCTTCAATGCAAGCTTTGTTTTGCAAGCAAGCTTAAATTCACCATAAATCAAGCTCCTTTAGGTTTACCTGACTCGACTTACGAGTATGTAAGTTGTTATTACAAGCTGTAAGGCAATTTGAACGGCAGGTTGTGACATATTTGAAAACACTCAGAATCTTCTGTTTCATAACACAGCGTAAAGTCAGTGACCTATGACCTTAACCTATTGGGTGTCATTGTGTTATTGTGTTTTTCGAAGCCCCACAGAGGGCGTGCTCGAGATTTTCTACGATTTCTTCTTCAATCGCCGTTTATCGTGGCGATTTTCACCTTTATTCAGATTTCCCCAATTGCAATTCACGGGTTTCGTTTCCCATTTTCTTTTTTCCGCTTTGAATTTTTCTTTTCGCCAAACTGCATTTCCGTCCTCCTCTATTTTGAAGGCGAGGAAATTGCAGCTTGAGTGAAGTTTAATTAAAAATACTCGCGCCAGCTCTTTATTGGCACTCATTAGCGCTACCTCGAATTCAATTAATTTTCCACCCAAAAAAAAAAACCCATCTTAGTGCGTCTGCTCCGACAGAGGGCGCCACTCGAGTGACCATAAGTTCGAGTGTTATTTTAACGACCATCAAAATAAACGATCGCTAGTTAGATTTGAAATCCAATAATTTTTTTATAAAACAATTTTGGTTCCAGGGGTGCTCCTAAAGGCCTACCCTCGATACAAAAAAGTTTAATTTTCAATAAACTGTTAAAATTGCCAAAATTGACTAGGTCACCAGATGGCGTTGCTGTAAGGTTTCGCCAAAATTAACGCTTGGATTAATTGTTGACAGGCAATCACTTACAGCGTGGAAGCTCGCAGTGATTGCCCGCCTACAGGGGCATTAAAACAGTGAATACAGCTTAGAAACTGTTTCATTTTCGTGCATTTTGTTCACATTGAGTGCCAGCAGGCGGCGCTGTAATCGCTAGAATTGCCATCATCAGTGTTATGTTTAAATTGAAAAGGAAAGTGGGCGGATCAAAAAATGTTTTAGGCAAAAGTTGCTAAATTTCTTTGTTGATTGAAGATTCTGTATGCAAAATGGAAGGTTGCCATTAAGGCCCATTGAAAGGGATTTTTTTGCACTTGAATTGAATGATAATTTCAAATGAAACTAAATGTTTTAATTCGAAGTTTATATTGATAGTAAGTTCCTGCGCTATATAAAATTAAAAGA
>JAQFYZ010001707.1:0-21363 GCA_034695085.1 Cylindroiulus punctatus
ATCCTAATTATATTGTCTTCTCTCTTGTTCTTATATTGTTGATTTGTTACATTTTGTACTGATGAGATTGTTTTTTTGTGCTCCATATCTTTTGCTCCTTGTGAGTGTATACAAATAAATAATAATAATAATAATAATAATAATCTTGCTTCTGATTTTTGAAAATTTTTCTTAAATTTTGCTTATCTCATCAATAATTAATGACAATTTAAACCCACTAAACTAATTTCAAATTTTACTTGATAAATAGCATTTAGAGTGCCTCAAAACTCATAATCTTGCTTCTCATTTTTGAAAATTTTACCCCCTCTCCCTCGGGGGGTATTCCTTACCCCCCAAACCCCCCGGTGGGCCTGTCGTCCAATCACCCCTCCCATACCCAGCCGCACCCCCTTCACGGAATCCAATATCCACCACTGGACCTAACCTAACCTAAAACTATCCGTAACAGGCTCCGTAGAAAACAAGCGTGGCCGCCATTGCTGGCTTAATCTAAAGAGTTACCCAAAAGTTATCCATGGCGCCAGATAGCAAGTCGTACAACACATTCAAAGCCAAATGTTGCGCTGCTGGGCCGTGGACTTACCATCGCTGGACACTCGTCCGCCCACCCGGCACAAGACGCGACACCACTGTTTCCGGTACACGCGATAAATCCAGGCAAGTGGCCCCTGTTGGCACTTCCGCTGCCGAATCTTCGGAGGACGGAAACCGGCGTATGTCGTCGCGCACTTTCCGCCTATGAATGAACCGCTCGCCAGCTGGGCGTTGCGTCCCTAGGTGGCGCTGCCGAGACTCCGTCACGTACGGCATGTACGCGGAGTTTGTGTCTGGGACCGGTTTGTTTACACGAGCGTGTGTCGAAGGCCTCGAGATGGAGCAAAATGGCGCCAATTATTTTTGGCGCCGCGGTATCGATCACGCCATTCGAGCTGGCGGTGGATCGAAGTGTTGGCGGCCGAACGCAACCTGATCCCGCTTCGGTTTCCGTAGCCGAGAGGACCGAGGTCGAAAGGTGGCAAATCGCACCTTTCGATCGAAGGACCGTCCATAAAGGACGCAAAAAAGGTCGATTTATCGATCGCTATATTCCATAACTAGACGGAGTGCTACAAAGCGTCATGCTGCTCGGCAGCTGTACAGTACCGGCCCGAGTGCGAAACGAAACTGTGGTGTTGGCTGCTGGCGTGACAGGTGGTCGTTGTAGAAAGTTTACTGAAACGGCTGTTCCTATGTGTGCAGCGAAAGGGTCGCCATCGATAGTAGAACCACAAAGTGATGGAACTGGAGGTCAGCCAATCAGAGAGATGTGGCTTGTCGATTAGCGCTTCCATGATTGTTCAGTCGGTGAAAGTCCATTGATTGTACGCAACTAGGCAAAACTAATCGCCAACAGGCGATTGGCCCCTATTGGTCGGCAGATTTGACCCAGTTCCGTCACTTCGTATTTTTACTATAGTGGCAGTCGAGTAAGCTCCCATGAAAGTAGGATACTTTGAGAAAATAACATGGCGAAGTTTGATAAAATCAGGCTCGTGGACCAAAAATAAATACGGAATGCTGTAAATACCAACAAAGAGTTTTCTTGGGTACCACAGATTTAGTCAAAACCGTTAAAATAATAATTAGCCTGCATTTACGAGCTTATTTGGGAAAAATGAAAAACTTCCCATTGCGTTTGAAGCTTTTATCCTACTATCGCGGCCATGAAAGTTGCTGGCTGCAGCGCCACCAGTGGCGTTGCACACTCCCAATAGGGATATCGTTCGAGTATCAAGTAGTCATCTTGGAGAATCGGTCAAAAGATGACAGGGGTTGGCCAAACGATACGCATCATTGCTGCTTTACGAAGCATTGATTGGATTAGAATCCATCATTTATAATCAGTTCTGCTAAAGAGGTCACCTGCGGCGGCCATTTTATTTGTTTATTCATATTCACTTCATAATCGTCAATTCAATTAAGCGCACTCGGGTGGTTACGTCATCGTTAGGGCGGTCTGGATAGGGATGGGGTGTTTGTGAACCCAATAATTGAACGTCTGTCGTTGACAAATTACGTCATCGTTTTAATGAGGAAAAAGATTGGATTGGATTGGATTGGTTTACTCCTTTCCTACGGAGGGCTCTAAAATGAGCCAATAGCCGCATGTGCGGTTCTGTGCCTTATCAAGGCTGTATTTCACGGTGTAGGTTCGACCACTTTATGAGTCTGGCTTTCACTTCATCGAGCAGTCGAATCTTACCGCTGGAGGAGGGGTGTTCTAGTCCCAACAGTTTGGCCGTGTCCACTGCCGACCAAGAGTCGGGGGGACACCCTAATGCTGGACAGAGCCATTACAACTGATTTAAAAAGTAACCTTTCCCCAACAGATGGCGCTGACTTTCACGGGCTTAGGGAGGGGGGATAAAGTGACACTAATTTGGTGGTTTTCACATGTGAATGATAATGGACTACCCAGGATATAAATACTTCTAAAGCTAAATCGCGCAGTTTTTCTGATTGCTTTAGTCTTTTATTGAAATCTTCATTTTTTTAAAAAAAAAATCAAGTAATGCTTTATTATAAACTGGTGCATCTTTGTTATACAGGGAGGTGTAAATGCAGTACATGTATATGGGTTATTATACATGTACGTTACAGTACGTACATGTATACGACCTCGATATCAAGCAATATAATTCGAATTTTGTGTCGTGTTCACGGTGCACCTCTTCTTTCAAAGTTTTTATTTTTAAATTTAAGTTATACATGTATACATTGGGAACAATATGTTGTTAAAATATACATGGGTAAATCAGTGGTAAGATGAATGATGATAAAAGTTAGGTGAAGTTGGCCAAATGAAGATTGCCATCATTGCCGTTTTAAGATGAGTTTTGCAAAATTAATACATAAATAAAAGTGGACAAAAACTGGAGATCCCTGCTTTAATTTCACACTTTTGCTTGTCGGCGAGGTATTTTTGTCCGTTATTGGTTTAACCGAAACTAACAATGAAGTTTGAATTAATTACCCTAACCACCAGGCAATCACTGCAGGCTAGGTGCTGTTAGGAGAGGTCCACTCTATCTAAGGGTTTATGATGGAGCATTGGCAATTTGCAAAGTAAAAGCAAATTTTTTTTTATCGCGTTATCTTGTTCATATTCTTCGCTTCATTATTATTTATTGATCTAAAACTTATCCTGGTGAAAAGATTAGTATAAATCAGTATACATATTATAGTTATATCAGTACTGAATTATGCACCCACCCAAGTGTTATTCCTATGGTGTCCCATATATGAACTATCAAGTTAGGGTCAATGTTCCAGGTCACTTAAGTCACATTTAGTATAGTATCATTTAGATGCCTCAAATGATGTTTAGGACAATTACGTGTTCCACGTAGTGTCAGGACTACTAAGTTAACTACATGTACATTGTATGTGCCTCATGCCCTCATATGATGTTAGCATGACCACTTGGTATCTAATGTGACATTAGTAGGGCTATTATGTTTCTCATGTCACAATCCTAAAGGGACCATTAAATACCTGCCCACGTAATGTTCGTTGAGCGACAAGGTCATGTTAAGGTCACTGTGTCTTATGTCACGTTAGGGTCTGTGGGTGTCTCACTTGATATGTTAGGACCACTAGGTGTAATGTGACGTAATAGGGCCAGTATCTGACATCCCAAAAACCACTATTGATAGCGACAATAGCATGGTGACCGTTCCACCAGGGTACCACTTCTGCTCTAACTTTTACAGCCGTTTTCGACTAAATGTTAAATTTCCTTGGTCATTGATTATATCATGATTCCTTTTTGTGGAGGGGGGGGGGTCTTGAAATGATAATACACTGTAGTGAAAATGTAATGTCATAATATTTGAACGCCCCCAAACTCAACATGCCAAAAATGCCCAACAGTTGCAACCGCGATGCGGCCTTGTCACAACATTCAGGCTTCATCCAAACACGTGGTTGTTATTTAGTTTTGACTTAGAAGAGAACCATATCGATTTTCCTTCAGAAAGCTGAAAGATCCATTTTCATCACAATATCTGTCTTGAAATACTAAGGCGCTTTCACCAATGATGCCAGAACAGTTGAAGTCTTTGCAGACAAGCGAGGTTTAATAAATTCAAAAACTTTTGTTCCATGGCAGTTATTGTGGACAGGGATTGTACAGTCTCAAGTGCAAAAGGCCGCAAAATCATCGATAATTCTTGTCAGTGGCGCAATGCTGTTTATTTGGGGGAAATTTTATTGTGTAAAGTGTATGTAGCCCTTGGCGGCTTATTTTGATAGGCGGCAAATGGTTATGATCTAGTTTCCAAAAACTCCTACGGCATCTCCGTCGTTATTAATATTCTGACAAGTCCAATAACATGCTGTATAGACGCTTTAATTGTTTAAAAATGTGTGCTCGACATTTTATTTATTATATCTGAGACAAGCAGTTTAAAGAAAACATGCTTACTTACACACAGTATCAATAAATATATTTTTATAAAAATGTGCATGTACGTCAAATATATTATACAGATACAAGTATATGGCACGGATATTGTATGTCCACTTATTGAAGTTCTTAAGAATTACGTGTTAAGCATTTCGGTATACCGAAATGCTTACAATTGTTTCAATAATTACTACTGTGATTTTTATGTGACTTCCACTAAGCATAATGATAATACATGTACAGTATGTAAGCATAATTTCGATTGTTTTTGGTTTAAATAAAGTTCGAGCACAAGTAGATTCATGCGGACTTGCATTATCTTCAACATCCAGCATTGAAAAATTGGATTTTGGGAGGATATTGAAGCTCCGACAATAGTTACTGTACAAAGAGTACAATTGCAAAAATGACATACTATGAGTGTGTATATAAATGGAAGCACCAACCATTGCTTAATATTGCATTTGCTATTATCATCTGTCCCAGTTTCTATAGGTACAACGCGTTTTTGCAAAAAAAAAGACTGGACTGACTGATATATACTGACTGACAATAACTGTGCAGTAAACCATCGATATTGTGATCACGTTTTCTGTTATTTTGGATATTTTGGATATTTTATTATATTTATTATATTTAATTATTATTTTATTAAATTTATATGGATATTTTACAGTATCAATATTAAAGCCTCATTAGTTGGGGTGCATGGCTGCAGGTCCTAGCTCTTCACGCCCAATAAATTTGGAAACAGTTTCTTTTTTTTAGTTGTACATTTGTTGATTCCTTTATAGGGAGATTTAATCATTCGGTAAAGTAATTACAAAATGTATAAAAAATAGCTGGCAAATGGGAAACCTCTACAACCCTTCATAGTGTAATTGGCATTAACATTGTTTGGGAAGATCATGCTGCAGATTTTCTTTTTCCCACGTACCAGACATGGAAGTCTCTAACACATGTGTATAGGCGTCCATGCAATTTCCCTCTGAATCACAGTGAATCTGGTTTCTTTTCATGGAAGGAGGCCACTGCCACCCACCCATTCAAAGTCATTCTTATCCATGGTATAAAGATTCGGTGATTAAGAGAACAATGAAGATCGCCTTTAAGCAATAAAGGACAACGAACGAAGAAATAACGCTGGACAATGCCCAGAGAAATTACAACAAGCGCTGGGTTGCTGTTCTTCTTCAGAAATCCAGGATTTGATTTTGCGAGGTGACAGAGGACTAATGGAAAAATACAATAGAGAGCAAAGCTGAAAATAACAGTTAAGCTCGCCTTCAGCTCGCAGCCTCTTAATTTCATTAGGGAATGGCTAATAAATGTTACACTTAGCGGCGAAATGGGCTATCTGAGTAACAACTAAGTTGACAAAAATATGATGTCCATTGTATTCGCATTGTCTATATGATGTTGCATCGGAATTACGTAAATACAGGGTGGTAGGGATAGTATTCCGCAATTAAACCAAATGCATCAAATAAAACAAACTTGAGAAGTTGCTAGTGGGAAATGAGGTCGTTGTAATGGAACTAACAGTTTTCCAAAAATCAATTCTTTGTAGTGAAGGTAAGAATTATGACTACTCTGTATACCAGTGCAGTGAGAGCATGCGAAATAATATGCGGGTATTTAAAATACAATTAAATTGCGAAGGAAATTAGCTAATGCATCGATATGACACAAACTAAAATTAGCATGCATTACAAATAGTTCAATGAAGTGCTTGAGGTTACATTTTAAAGAACGAATATCAGTGTGATGTACTTGGAATTTATTTAAGAATGCATCGTCTAAAATCAGACGTATATCGGGATAGACTTTTCTGGCAAACTGTAAAACCACGCACTTCTCGGTACTACTAAAGTTAAGAGAGTTGAATATATGCCTAATACTTTTTTTTAAAGAGTTATGGCTTTCGGATTCGGAATACCGTACGAGAAAAAAAATGGAACTCGTAATACCGGGAAGTGAAACATCATTTTATTTTAAATGAGTGTTAAAGTAGGAAGGTCGCCCTCAAGATAAACCATGTTTTGTTTCGGAAGCAAAGGAAATTTCCGCATATGGGGAGGAGGGCAATGTGTCAACGTCCCATCCCGATGTTTACGATATTCATCGAAGATATAAATTCTTCAGAAACATTCTTTATCCTCGTGTGAAACACGTGTCATTCGAAATTAACAGTTTCCCCTACTGGCCTTGTTGTAAAAGTAATAAAATACTAATTTCATCGTCAACAATGATAAAAGTAACATCAACTGGAAGAACTAGAGACAACGGAATTGGAGATTATACGATATCTCTCAAGATGATCGTGAGTTTTGCCCCCAAACCAAATGTTGAACTTGGGTCGTAAACAACAGACGAAGTTTAGCCTGATGCAAAAGTGACGAAAACTGCTGTTATCGATTGCAATACAGGAAGCTGCCCCCAGGCGGCGTTCTCCAATATTTGTCGTCAAACCCTCAATGTTCTCTCATCTGGTGGTTCTTACAGTGGCTGGATCGCTACGGGAAACAGCTGGCTGTTTTCAAACGTGCGTGTGTCCCAATAAAGGAATTTTTTGTTCTTTCTGCATGTAATTGTGAACATCTGAAAGATTGTTCTTGCAAGCAAACGCTCATGACTGTCACGACAGCCCACGTCATACGCTCGATAAATCAGTAATGCTCAAGTTTCATTATCTCGGAGTTCTGGTTTACCATTCCCGTTGTTCTGGTAAGTTGAAAGCTTTACTATACTTATTTGATTCCATCGGAAGTTTATTTCGCATAACCCAGTTAAAACAAATGTCTCAAACTATTGGAATCAATAGTTCACCACCGGCATTGGCTCTTGACCATCTTGCAAATTATGTCCTATGCGTCCTATGCATCCTATTTTCTGATCTGATGCTATTTGACAGTTTATACATCAATATTGTAAATTTTATTTAAATGATAAATGTATCATTTCCGCATCATTTGTGGATTGAAGGAAAATTTATCATAAATTAGCGTAGCATTTAAGTAAATTTAACTGCTGTATTGGATGGTGGGGGCTTCAGGGCCTGTTATTGATTCGCAACAGATAATTGAAGATTGTTAACATGCGTTTTTAAACTATGGCATTTTCTTCTCCGGGTATTTTCTAGCACATCCATATATGGATATTGTTTATATAAATTGTGTACATTTCAACTGAGAAGTACATATTTATACAGATATACGTATGATCATAAATGATCATGATGTTATGGCAGCAATAAAATTGAGCAAAAAATAGAATTAAAGGAAACTATCATAAATTAATTATGCTGGTTATTAATATTTATCGATATCATTAAGTAGTGACTATGATGGCAATTAAATGATAACTTGTAATTATAACGGTAGGCAACATTAACTTCCAGGCCGAATAATTGATTTAGTAAGGTGAGCCTGTTTGAGTAGCTAAAATTTAAAATATAACTGATATTAGATGTCCATGGCTGATAATATACAATGTAGGTGCCATAAACGGTGCTCATTATAATGCCATTTTTTACAGTAATTAAGTCGTGTAGAACATTTGCCAATACCACTATGACTATCTATTAAAGTCATAACTGTTTCCGTATGAGATCATGTGTGCAGCCATATCGTCTTGTACACTGCCAACAACTTTTCACACATACATGTGTACATGTACATATGACATATAAAACCCTACATGCATATGGCAATATTCAACCTTGCCACACTTGAACTCACTGTGTGTAACATTTTCAGCTGTTAGAGCTCATCTAGTGCAGTTCTTTTGAAGTGCGAAAATGCCATTTTCTCGTTAAATGTTACCTGATGAGCGCCAAGGGATACCCCAATCGATTTCTGAACGTCTAATAGCCTTGCGCCATCGGGGAACCTTAGGTTAATTATTAATTAATGTTAACGCTTGCCTACCCGATGTTCATGAATTGAAACATCGAGTCACGTCATCTTTGTAGTTTAAACAAGCTAACTAATCAGTTAGCACATGTGCAAGTTATGAGGTACCGGGATAGTGATATGGATGCAGTAAAAGCAGACATTCTGCATCCCATTACAACATGCTTATTGCAGAACATGTTTGGTGATTTATAAATCTTTACGTCTCTTTACGTACGGTTGTGCAATTCAGAGATTTTTTGCAATTCCACATCTAAGGATAACTTAATTTTCGTTGGAATTTGGGCTAATGACGCTCCTTATCCGCGGCCTTTCTCCTAAATGCCGATACTAAAACTTGAGAATTGTCGAAGATAGATGTTAGGTCTGAAGCTGTGTCGCTATTTCCTTGTGGGAAAAAGATTGGTCAATCGACCATTGCAGTAATTTTTTTTTTGCGCTCTAGCGAATATCTCCAGGCTGATGTAATGTGCGCCTCGCATATTAGTGTCAAGATGTAATACCACATGTCTTCATATATTCTCAGTCTGTTTCTTCGGAACAACTAGAATTTCTCTAGTTATTCGCGCGTTGCCATCTTTCATAAATGCAATTCGTCATGCAACTATCAATATCTCACAGAACAGATGACTGTCTTTAAACTCATCCTTGTAATTTGTCCACTCGCACGTATGTTCAACCAACTCTCGATCATGTGCTGGAGAATTTAAGTGTCAAAACAGAAAGTATCGATATGTGAAAACACATACTGTAAGCTAGGCTTATGTATGAAAAATCTCTGGTACCGCCTTAATGGTTAAGATAGCAAAACTGCATTATAAGCAATGGATGAGGCGATTGAAAAATGACCCACATCATCTTCAATTCGTTCACAAAGTTGACAAATTCATTCATTGCATTGAAGATTTTTATTTATATAAGATTTTATGACTTGAATTTTACATGCATTTAGTGTCCCTTTTAACGCCAATCTGAATTCATGGCCAATGCGACATCAGCTGCCATTTGCGGTGGTCATAGAAATAGAATTCATGTTCTTAACGGTTTAAGTGCTGAGCACGAAAAATCATTAAGGTAACGATGCTTGATGAACCTATTGGTTGATCTTCCTGAAGCTATTTTTAAAGGCGGTCTAACTTGGTAATCTGATAGCGCATCTGTAATTGTTCTCCAGCATCAGTACCGTCGGAGTTGACTTAGTCAGCTCCAATCCGAGAAGATCCTTAAGTGAATCTGGTTCACATAGTCTCATCCAATTTAAAGGATCGATGTAGAGCATTCTTTGATAATCGATTGACCACTATTTCCGCAATCATCAAATAACACTCGCAATCACTAGCTGTCATTACTCATTTCGACATTGATTAATCCGGAAGTCGAGGCGTGCTATTATATAGAAAAGGCTTTATTATACCCAGCGTATAACGTGTTCAGAAAATGTCATGGTTCTCTCGCAAAACCCTTGGGTGTCTTCAACGATATTTGAAACTTGTCAACATGCATTGAAGACGATTGTAAGAAGGCTACATTTGTTAAACGTAGAAAATTATAATGTAAAAATGCTACTTTACAGTACACTAGGCCTACATGTTAGCTGCCATAGATTAAGAGGTATAGGCATGCCATCACATCTGGTAAAAGTTTGCAGTGTTTTCCTAACGTCAAAAATTACAATTTTAGGTTAGTTTAGGTTACTTTTGGTTAGGTAAGTTAAGTTTAAAAATATCACAAGCTGTAGATAAGTCTGAAAATTTATTCCAAACCTACTTATCCAGTACACAAGAATTACGCCTTACTATCCATCGCAATTTATTCTTCTTATGTTTTTTTTTTGTTATTTTGTGCGTTAAAACATTTGTGTTTAACTTTCAAGCCTAAAGTGACCTGCAAAGCAATTTATTTAGCTGCCCAACCGCCAGGCAATCACTGCCAGCCCACGAGCCGTTAGGAGAAGCCCACTTTCTGGTGGTGTGTATGGCAGCACAATGCATAATGTATAGATCAGCCATTTATCAATTACGTTTCGCCCAAAATCGACCCAATCCGAAAGAAACTAACTTGATTAAGCCTGCTGACGCCACTATGTATGATACGCTTAGAAACCAGTGATGAAATGCTCGACGTCAGCGACGATGACACGTGCAAATCTTTCGGAAGAAAATTAACATAATAAGAGCGGAAGGGGGAATGACTTCACGGGGAGCAATAAGACAGGAAATAACGCATCGACAATATTTCCATTGAATTTCGCCGCATAACACTGGCGTCGTTGGGATAATTAAAATTCCTTAATCCACATAATTGCGGCTCTTAAAAGATGAGTAGATGCCGTTACGAAAACCTAAACGTAATTTAGCAATTTGCCAGGAACAGCAGTAATCAGGACAATGACATCTGCATAAACGGAATTTCTTTTCATCTGAAAATACGGCCTGATTGAAAATGGGGTAATGGAAATTAGCAAAAAACATTGCGATTTTCTTCGGTCCAAGCTTCTGTGAAGGTCCTAATTTTGGAAACAACGCAACCCTATCTGATTCAGAACCTCAATTAGGTGAAACTTAATTTTGTAATAACAAACACTGGACTTAATTGTGCAGTTAACAATCGATATGCATGTACGAAAAGAAACGAAAATTGAACAAAGAAACAGTAGACATTCTCACCACACATTTTTTGGATATGCCCTGCTCAAAATGTACACAAAACATTTACAGTATATTTCAACCTTGCTTAATTATCATACATGAATATGTGACACCTGCCCTACCTGTCGCATTTTATCTCATTTTTCCATTGTGTCCATGGCGGTACAGGGCATACATGTACTAGTACTAGAGGTACCCGTGCAACTTCGTTTGCATGTGAACCAACATTTCATTTAATGTGGTCAAACGTACAAAAGAATGCCAGTCACAGATCCACAATATGGAGTACTTTGTGCCATTCCTGAGTTTTGATGCTTCATATATACGTTATGTTTATTCTACTGGGTTTTTTGTACATGCAAGCAACATTTCAAGGGTCTAGTCCTGACAGTTTGGGAGATGTATTTACCCACCCCTCTGTTTAACCCCTTAGCGGGGGTAATACGAAATAAAACACTTTGCTATCAAGGTTCTTTCAAATTTTCAGGGCAAAATTTCAAGGGTGTAGCTCTAACGGTTTGGGAGACCCACCCTTCTGTTTAACCTCTTTGCCGGGGGTAATACGAAAAAAACATTTTGTTAGCAGGGTTCTTGGCATCTAAGGAACACACATGGAAAATATGAAGGTTGTAGCCCTAACAGTTTAGGAGATATAAATACCCCTCTTTTAAAACCCCTTCGAGGGGGACTACGAAAAAATCCATTCTTATATGGAGGTTTTGGCACCCAAGAAAAGTACATGCAAAATTTCAAGGTTCTAGCCCTTACGGTTTGGGCTGGGCATTGATTGTCTGTCAGTAAATCAGGTTATTTTTTTATGTACACAACAAAGTACAATCATTTTATTTTGAAGTGTGATCTAAAATAAGTTGGGTATAGCGATCTGACATCACCCTATGAAACTGATACTGAGTCGATGTTAGGGACTAACCAGTGGCATTCGTAACCAAAAGTCAAACAGCAAGTGGCAACAACGTGGTCAGCTGTTAGCAATTGCTCTAGTAACTCGATTATCTCAGCAGCCGAACTTGAAGATTCTTCCAACAGCCTTGGACTAGATCCATCAACTTAACTCTGTAAATTTATTACATGACATTCATAACGTGTACAGTATATACTCGCTGGTCTGTGCTGCAGAAACTTAGCCACCACACAAAAACTAACTTAGAATGATTTGGCGAGAAAGCACTTTCATTTATTTTGAGAAAAATTTGAGAGAAAATTATTTTCAAAAAAATGTCTCAATGCTCCGTGAACGACTACTTGCCAATTTGATCAAATCACGATCACGACATACTGCAGCCTTAACTGTCTGGATATCGAAAGCCATTAGTGGGGAAAAAGCTTTTTTTCTCGATAACGATGACAAGACTCAGTTCAGTAATTAAGAGAAAGTTTCAGTTGACAAGTTAAAGCTGAAATGCTGGATACTTCCCAAGTCATTAATTTTATTGTATGCCCATTACACGTTGTCAAATAGGCAGCAATTTGGCACTCAATCATATCGCAGGTTATTGACTCTGATCCGCAAACGATGAGGATATTGTCCCCGAAAAAGATATATTGCTTCGCAAACTGATAGTTTTATTCCTCGGTGGCTTTTCGGGTACTTTTATCAAGATCATCATGCAAATTTGTTTGGATAAACGGGCGCGGAAGCGGCATGAAAGAAGAGCAATTTTCAATGATAGGGAATAAAATTTGATAAGGCTGAGAGAAATGTCAAGATGAGGGGGCTACCTTCAAGTTGAATAAATAATAGTGCAATCTAAGCTGAGTTTCTTCATGGATTATTTAGCGAAATAAGTCCGTTGAAAAGCCCAGACCCTTTTCCAGTGAATTTCTCTCCATCCTAGTGGCCCTTGAGAATTCGCGCCACTTTTTTTGTGATAAATGTACCGTGGTGATAAGACCAAAATAACGAAATGAACTAGTTTCGTCTGTCGACGGCATCGAGGCGGAAAATGAAATTTGTTGATAGTGCCAACCCACAAGGGCCACGAAATCTTGGAAGTGTTTTGAAATGTGGGGAATTAGCAACATATTTACTTGCAAATACTCGAACATCCACCCACTCGCAATAACATGACGAATGCTAAGTTTTCAAAACAAAATTCCCTAGGTTCTCCAAAGTAATTCGGATTAAATATTTTAAAGGTTAGCCATAATACTATCTGATCCAAGCAAGCGTATATTACCAAAGACATTTTAGTTGAATTGAACTTGTGTTAAATTGAAGTTGTAGAAAGTTATATTTTTAGGTTTTTCGCCTTTGTTATTACCGGTTTTGTATTATATGCCTATATTTACCTCAAATAAGCTAATCAAAATTAACCGAAACTAATTAAAAAAGCAATTTCTGATTTAGCTGCCCCTTGTCGCCAGGCAATCACTGCAAGCTAACGAGCTGTGAACCCTATGGCAGTTAATTCGCAAACAGTTTTTCATCGCAAGACTGTAGTACCAACTACTGAAGGAGTACAGCACAAATAAAAAATTGCTTTTGGAGCTGACTTTATTACTGGAATTGTGGAAGTGATCATTAGGCAAATCATTTGTATGATGATACATTCGACTTCCACACGTGATGAACTCGCACGAAATAAAATATTGATACTGAAAAATGCCAGGTTCCAATTAAAATTCCATACTATTGTCAGGTTATTTATGTTGAATATAAAATTTCCTGATATTTCCAAATTGCATACCAGTAGCTCGCAGTCAATTAACCCAAATCCTAAAACAACCAATCTCACTTAAATGTCCATGCATTTTGTACCGCAATTCATAAACATGCCATTCCATTATGGCCATTGTTTGGATAACTGATATATGGCCTGCAGCTCGGCTTCTAGTGACCAATTCCCATTAGTGTGTAAATGTCCACTCGTATATTTAGTCTCCAAAACGGCTAATTCAACTAAAGGGCATTTCTGTAAATAGGGTTATGTCATAGATCACAGCACTTGGGTAAATTGAGCACTTAGGCAGATCTGTTGCGCATTCAGTTTCATTACTTTGAAAACAGTTTCAAACGAAATATTAGTGTTTTTAAAGTCAACCGTGTTAATTCCTTTGCTGGCTGCCCTTGGACATTTATAGGCGTTATCTCAGCAGGTCTAAATCAATTTTTAAAGCACTCTTGCTCGGTAATTGATTGTGTTAAAACGCTCGGTTTCCCTGCCCCATGTAGTGTATGGTCAACACACGCAGACAGCAGATCTTTTTTAACATTACCGTGGTCGTAAAATGGTTATAACAATTTATAGTTTTTCCATGCTCCGTCTGCGAGCCCTTCTGCAACATCAGAGAGTAATATAAATTGGACAACTGTTTGCAATAGAAACACATAACACTTCGAGGATTTGCTCGAGGGAAAGGTCAATGTCAGTGATTTGTAAGATTGGCGGAGCACTATGTTGATAAGTTGGAGAAATCAGAGAACCATTACGGAATCTTGATTTATTGCAGGCCAGATCCGCAGATATCTCGTAAACAGGATAATGTAGCATCCAATCTGCCAAGAGCCAATGAAAACAGGGTAGTAAACTGTAATCCCAGAAAGCATGGGTCGTATTGGTCATAACTTCGGTTGAAAAATATGCAATTGAATTTAACGTCGAAGTCCCTTATCTCTCATGGATGACACTAACACTGACAATTTTTTCTTCATCTCCAACAGTATAATTATAATCTTGGGCATTATAGATCATAGAACACACTCGTTTTTTAATGACTTCAAAATCTGATTGGTGGATGCTTCAAGCCTTGACAGTGGTAGTAGTCACGCAATTGATTCGGCCCACATTATTATGTAAATATTAAGTTTGAGCCAATATATACGCTAATAAGCTTAGCCATATTATGCTTGAAAGCTCGATGATACTTTTGACAGTGTTATCATTTCAATATGCCTGATCGATAATCGACGCTTTCAACTATTTCAGTTTCAGTTTCAGAACATCCAGTCTTCAGGTCAGATTCAGAATTATATGTGTATATTCTGATCTATATTTTTTAGCGTCGCACTTTATTTATAAAGTAATCATCGCTGTATGGAGGAAATGGCAGTATCGTGCCATGACGAATCCAGTAAAGATGACTTCAGGCGCCTTCGTCCCTTCCCCAACACATTTCTATTAGATAGAAGGACACTTTCATAAAGTGTTAATGACTTTGAAATAAAGAATGGTGGATCCATGGGGCTTCTTCAGTCTCCAGAAAACAAGACCAGTCCATTCTGGCAGCCATAATGGGGTGAATTTGTTTTACACATACAGGGTGATTCATTGCTTGCAAACCCAAGCATTGTACAATAACTTGTGTGAACCCCTATGGAAATTTGTATGTACCCACTTTGCATGATGCAAAACAAGTTCACACCCCTGCTTCAGTAGTTACCCAACTCAAAAATGTCAAGTTTGTAAATCGTTTTGACCTACATCGACATTGCTTCAGAAGTAGCAATGAGAAAACTATGGGGCTCCAAGATGCTTTTTCGGAAGATAGGTCATCGCACCCCCATTTCTGTAAAGACAACCCAAAAACTGTCAATTTCCGGTTTGAGGAACTGCTAAAGCAAGCGCAATGTGCTCCATCTTCCGAAAAAAATGACATATCATAAGTTTTCTCAGGAATGGCAGGTTTGGCATAGGGATCAACACAAAATTTAAAAATATATGTAAAAATAATGTAAATCATACAAATTCAAAAATGTAGGACATACAATGCACAGCATAGTATAAACACATGTATTTATTTGAAAAGTTGAACTTTTAGGAAAAGTTGGAACAGTTTTCAATATTTGACAGCAAGTGAAACCCCTTGAGAAATTATTGTTAAAAATCAAGGATGAATTAGATATGATATGTTCTTATAATTACATACAATGTGATGATTTTAGACAGTTTCCCAACATTTTAACGGGTTTGATACCAAATTCATCAAAACCAATCGGATTCATTTCCGAAAAAGGCAGCATACACTGTATGTACCGTATGAAAATGCCAATGAACCTTGGAAACGGACCTTAAAATAAGTTATGCTTCGAAGAGGTCATGCCAAGAGTAATAAAGCAGAGCCCATAAGAGCGAAAAAGCAATATTGTCCAAAAATGGCGTAGGCACAAGTCCATTATAGCAAATCCTTTTTTATGTTTATGGTCAAGTGACCCATGCTAATGGAACTAGGATGAAAGTCTCCGCAATATGTTTACCATTTTCACACTCCTAACACATTGCTTGCAGCCTTCCAACAATGCCAGTAGTAGTCTGTTCTAATTTCACCAATATCAAATTGAACGTGTATTGTTGGTAGCAGACCTCGTTGCAAACTAATGATTTTTCTGTCAAATAGCATAACTATGTAGATTTCAATAATTTGATTCCAACGGTAAATTGTTTACCATTTAAACATTTAAACCAGATGTGCAACCAATCCGAAAGCTCCTCTGTGGTAATGACAGTGAAACTGTAAAACGTTTCCTCGAATCGGTCCATTAAAGTCATTAAAATGTATATTTCGTAGCCTATCTCGTTTCTCATTTCATACTGGGAAACATTTCCGTAAATTTATTTCGCATTTATGATACGGCAGCTAGGTTATGTACATTTCTGCATAGCATCCCAATGAGGCCAAATGGAAGCGTGATCAACATTGGGCTTGTGACCCAAGTTTAGGGCTGCCATTATCACTTTTGCCTTATTTGCGAAACTTTAATGTAGAGAGACATATTTCCGAGTTATGCTGGGGGAGATACGCAATCAGTTGTTTTTTCTTATTCTGTATAATCGCAGACCGCTTGGGGCGCTACTAGCTTCAGACCCGAAATGGTAAATTTCACTGGCTATAAAATTGAATAGTTGTTGATTATGTCAACTGAAATTTATTGTGGAATAACTCGTGAAAAGGGAGTGTGTGTGAGCGAGATTACGAATGATGCTATATGCATGTTGGGTGAAATATAGACTTCAATGTACATAAAGTATACACTGCATTTGCATGTTATCACATTTTCCGTTGTTTGTACTAGCATGCGAGAGATGCAACTTTGACGAATAGTTAATTTTAGATGGATGGGCTTCACGCATTTGAAAGCAAGCTTCCCACAGCTTTGGTAATATAAATTCCCCTGACTTTCCCAAGTATATTCCCCTGACCTTGAGTTTCTCCATCGACCAGAGTTAAGTGAAAATTACCGATTCTCAGAGACGGAATTAACTATATTTTTCTATATAAAGTATATAAAGTATAAATTATAATCATTTTCATATTGGGGGAAATTTGTCGTGTTGACCATCTCTTGGAATGTTTTCAGAAATATAAGTAATGCAAGAAACACCACAGTTAAAATATCACTGACAAAAAAAATCGACCGAAATTTATGTTTTAGCTCACATTTTCTTGGAATACGGTGTATCTTCATAATTTTGGAACGTGAATGTTTATGTTTATCAAGTAAAATGTTTTTAGTATTGTTTTAAACTTCCAGAAATAATGGATTTTAATTTTAAGTACTGTATCGCTTACATGCGTTGCAGAAATGGAAATAATATTAATAATGACAAATGGATTGCATACGTATTTTTGTAAAAATTACCATCAGTTTTCACATTTTTTTAATGAATTACCAATAATGCATTTTAATAAATTTTAAACATTTCAAAAAAGGGTATGTTTAACATACTTTCATAAGCAAAAATGCCTCTGCTTCCGGCGCGCCAGAGGCAAAAGTTTGACAATTCAATTAAATGTAAGGAAATTCCCTGACTTAATGAGACATTTTCAAAACTCCAACTTAACCAGATTTCCCAAGTTCTATGAGAACTCTGTAGTGGGGTATGGAAGATACCGTGAAAAACAAGGATACTGTTTCCCCTACTGGTCTTCTCTTCGACCACACCATTGTATGACAAAATCCCTCCTTTTGATGTCGTTGGCATTCAAGAATAAGATTCAATTCCAGTTCCTCCAAATGGCTCCGTTAAAATGCACTTTTTATTAGCTGAAAAATTCCGGGCGATACATGCCTGTGCTATGGCCTCGCTTCCCAGAAACAAACAAGAGCTTTTAAAACTTTCGTTTGGATGATTTTTTTCCCTTCGACATTGAAAGATCAAAAAAGTGGTATCGCTTCAGCTGGATGCTGCAAGGAGGATTGCCAAGAACAAGGACGCAATATGCTGTTATATTATTGTATTTCGTAGACTGCATTTTCATACAAATGAGTATCGTCTGGAATTCGGAAGAAAAAAAGATATCCGCATCGTAAAATAGGACCAGCAATTTCCTGCATTTTTGCATTCTGCATAAAGTGCATAATAAGGCTACGTCTGAGAAATTTTCTCATAACGTATCCCTTTCGACTTGACTCTTGAAAATGCCTACTAAAGTTTGAGCGACATGCCGCCGGTAATAGTTACATAAGAAGCTGTTATTTCTCTCGTAAGAGATGGGACTATAAAGAAACGACACTTCTGCCTGATTTTCGCCATTCAATTTGATGTTTGCAACACCCTAGACCATTCAGATTAAAATCGATGTTTCTGTCAAGGCACTTTCGGGAAGAATTCCAACAATTTAATATATACATTTTCGGAGAATTTGACATACAGTAGCACCATGCACGATGCACCAGTTAATTGATATGGATAACACATTCCGGATAAACAACGGTATAATGTACAATAATGGAGCTGGTTCTACTGCACAAATTCTCTTTTGAGGGCACTTTGTTTGTAAAAAACAACCCAAGCTAAACTAACCTAAAACTACAATGTATTTAGCAGCATATCCGCCAGGCAATCACTGCTAGCATATGCATATGCATTACAGTTGGTATAGCTTCGTGAAAATTTAAGAAATATTTGCACCGTGGATTTAGCTACATCTAGGTTATCGATTTATTGAAATATTTTTGCTAAACAGCGTAAAAAAAGAGGGTGAAATAACTTTAAAGGTCACCTTTAGAAATTGACGGCTTATCCAACAACTGCCCAAAGCTCTCATTTTTTAAAGCAATCTTCAGACAAGTCGAGCGTTACTTTCCAAGAAGTTTTGTCGTCATCAGGCCCTAATGGCAAATGTCAGACATTTATGTTGACGATATTATTGTGCAGAATGAAAGAGAAGGCTTTTTATTACTATCTGCGATTATAACAAAATAGCTTAAAGCATATCTACTATCCGAAAAGGCGCAAAATGAAAATATTAGTAGAATTAATGCTTTTGCTCGTAATCTAAGTTCTGTATCACAATCCACCAGTGACTAGTGACTGGAAATGGTATGAGATGTTTGCAAGCTCTCATAAAACTACAATGTAATAATTGCCTGTGAGTTGAAACTTAAGACTTAATTACGCATGTATCGAAACGTGCATTATCATGTGGTGAGTTAAACAGTTAATAAAGTGTAATTAGTGGCAATTAATAGCCATCAATTTCGCTTCACTGAGCATGATTGTTGCTAACGAACGTTCAATGCCATGACGCCTTAGTTATTAAAAATCTATTTGAAAACATCTAAAAGCTCAAAAACTGGGTTACAGCAAGATTTTCAAAAGTCAAAGACTTGAGTCTCAAGGACTAACGGCCTCATGCAGGCTTGAGTGGAATCTTGAATCAAAGCACAAATAAATCTGATGAAATAAATCCAGCAGTTTGGTTTGATCAAGAAGCTTTTTCGCCATATTTCTTAGCGTGAAATATAACGTATTTTTGTGTCCTTTTGCTATAAATCATCGTGGTATAAACAATCAAATTCGCGCTTGTTCAAATATTTGTACACGACTTAAAATTGAGTTATTATCTGCATAAAGTCTTCTTTATTTGCATACGTCAAAAATATTTCCTCACTGCTTCGCCTGAGTGAGTGCCCTCAAGTTCGCTCTTTTTTAATTCGTGCAAGCATTTTTTGAGGTTCTGTCATGTTTTCTGTAAAGTGGAGTCAACGTAATCAATCACTGATTCCCCATCGTAAGCGATCATTCCAAAAAAGGCATCGATGAAAGCATCACTTTCAAAGATTGCAGACTCATGCATGGTGCGAAGATGATTCCTACGAAAATGAGTTTGCATGGCAATTTTCTGAATTAATAATTTTGATGGAAGTATTTCTAGATCGCTCTCATAGCGTCTGGATTCTCTTCGTGCTACAAATTATAAAAAGTACCTATTTAAAATATGACCATTAATAAAAACATGAACGTCAATAAATGGTAGTAATTTTGAACTAACAGTTGGTAGGCTAGCAGTGATTGCCCATTTACAGGGGCAGCTGAATAGCTTTTTAGGTTAATTTAGGATAGGTTTGATTCAAACTCAAAATAACCACGAAGGGTGTTTGGACAGCTAGGACAGGTGCCAGTAGAGTTGAAGTACAAATATTTTGTTCGCATTTGGAGCAGGGCATAATGTCAAGTGTACTCCATTTTTGCAAACTGACAAATGCATGCCATAGTTATTCGCGGCGTACCAATTGCGATGCAATTACCCTTCGTCAAGCTCGTTGTTTCTTCTTCAGAAAACAATGTATTATTGTTGTTCGCAAAATCAATTTCAAGGAAGCTAAGTGGGGCATTTGCTGAGAAAGGAGGGTTTTCTGCTGAAAGACCCGAGTAATTTGCATGAGAATAGCGGCGCTCGCGGCCCCATTTCTCGATGAAATTATCGGTCATTACTCTAGACGTTTGCAGTTCTCCAATGAAAAATTGAGACCTCCTCAGATTTAGGTTAACTGTCACTCGGCTTTCAAATCGAACTCGAATCCCATGGTAGTCGTGTAAGAAGTTGCGAAGACTTTTTACTCCACTATTTCACGGAACGACAACGCCTTGCCGATTGCATTACGACTCGATTGCCTCCCCTCCTATATTTGATTGATTGCTTCCTTAGAATCAACCTAATTTCCGTTTTTCAATTTATTGCCACCTAGAGACAATACACTGCATGCGCTAGATCTAAATAGCCCTTACTTGCCTTTTGAAAGAAAACAATTTTTAAATTTTGAAAATTTATATTTTGCATAAATGGTCTCAACTCTTCACTTAGTAACAGAAACTCACATCGTAATCGTGCCATTTGTTGTGATCTCATTTGATCAGTTGCATAAACTACTCCACGCCGATGTACGCATGGTTTGCCATCTTTAAGGGGCTGCATCTTGACGATGGTAAAATTATATTTTAGTACATTTCGAGATGCATTTCGAATGACCTTGATGGAACGGTTCAAGATCAAATGTGCACCTTATCATAACTCATGGCTAATTACAAGGACCATTGAAAATGCGTGGTAATTTTCGGACACCCTGCATAATATTTCCACCATGCAAAATTTGTTCCGTACTTTTGCT